>VNWX01003180.1:0-10670 GCA_009869905.1 Ceratophysella communis | reverse complement strand
CAAGGAAATTGGAAACCTGGAATTTAGTTAGGCAAGTAGGAAGAGGAAAAAAAGGTCTCAAAAACCCAAAAGTAGCATTTATATAAAGGAGGAAAAAAGAGATTACCTACGTCTCCGTTCGTTCTCTGTCTTCTTCACTCCTTCACACTCGAGCTCATCTCTCGAGCGTCCTGGACGGAATACTCAAACTCAGACTCGGAATAATATGATTACACCCGCTGTACGCGACATCCAGCCAAGCACTCTACCCGTGTCAAGCCAGCTCATTGCCTTGCCAAATGAGACGAGATTTCCTTTTGCTCACACCTCTTACTATGTATCAACGACAAGCTTTGGACACTCTAAAAAATTTAGTCAAAACACAGCTTTTTAGAGAAAAAATCTAAAATATTTGGCCGTTTCAGAATTGCTAGGCGCCTTGTCATATCTCCCCGAAGACACAATCTCAATTTGTTGCACTTAAAACACTCAAGTATTTCGTTTAACACTCGGTTATCAATATTTGCTCTGTACTTATGTATTTTCCACTTGTTGACACGAAATGCTCGTGCCCTCTGATAACTGTTTCGAGTTTCAATTAGTCATTTGCAAAAATTTCTTAGCTCCAAGCCGCCAGTGGAGCTTCAAATATTTAATTAAACAGTTTGTGAACGGGCGGCAGAAGGCGCCGATCGAGACAATAATGGCATCACTTTCGCATCTAGCAAACCCGTGAGAACCCAAACCACGAAAACGAAATCGGACACGGAAAGGAAAAATTGGTCTCAATGTTCGATTTGCGTTAAGAGTATTACAACTGAATAAGAAACAGTCCATTAGCCTCTTTCTCTGAATATTTAGACCTCACTTATTCACTGCCACTGCCATCATTTGTACTTGACGAGTTCCTTACATGTGTTTGATTAATTTGCTTATTAATAAGCCTGTTTTCCAGTTGCAAGGGCACGAAAAGACGCTCAAAATCTTTTTCTTGGGAGGAAGCACGAGATTATTTATAATAGGCCGACGAGGCGAGTATATAGCTTTGAAAAGCGGCTATAGAGTGGTCAGTAGTTTTTAAGCCATGGGTGCTGGTCACCGCAGAGAAGTAGTGGAGGGTGTTACGTGAATTAGAGGGATTTGATAAGTGCTCGTTAAGGTCAAGAACCTGGGATCTGGTGCTGATGAAGGCTAACAGTTGAACTGGAAGTGGATTACAATAGGACTCCACGCTTTGACCAGAATAGAACTTCAATGATTGTGGGTTTTTTTTCGAGTAATCGTCCGGAGAACAGGTTGGCCTCGCACTTGGCTTATCTGCTGAATATCAACGACTGTACGGACGTGAATCAGGAATATCGACAGCAATGAAAGTGCTCTTTGGCTACTATTAGTGGCATAATGGGTAGTCCTCCGCTTTATTCTGCCTCATTATTATGAGCTTATTGTTCCGCCAGGTATTACTGACCAGAGCGTCCGCCGTGGTTTGAGCCTCGGTCTTTCTGTTACGCAAATTTTGTCTGAAGTATGCGAGATTCTGGGAGCGCATCCTTGCAATTAAGTCAGTTTAAAAGCTTCCCTGATAACGATAAGATATTATGGCAATGCCCATTAGAGTCATCCAGAACGTGTCTACTTTTTCCGACGCAACTGTCAGTTGATAATAGTTCAGATAAGTTTAATCTGAAACTGCATCAGTAAGTACCCAGGTTAATCGTAATTTCTGAAGCGTCATTAAAGCTGCTTACATTGAAGGACTTCCAATTTCCATTAGCATAATGAAAGCTTAGCAAATGCTGGGAAGAGCCCTTGGGCGGATTTGGCTTGGTGCAAAAGCCTCAGAACCGCTTGACTTTACGTCCGCTTGCAAGAGTGAGTGGCAGGGGGCTAGTATGCACATTATTGTTATTATAACAGTTTAGTGTTTAATCCCAGTCCAGGCCCGGGAGTGTTGATTCAAGCATTTAGTGCATGGCTTTGAGTCGAGATTAGGCTGTTGACTTGGGGAGCCCACCACTCTCTCTTTCCAGGCAATTCTTGTTGGCTAATGAAATCTGTTTGCATAATTTATTGGGAGATTAGAGGGGATAAAGGGTGCTGGGCTGAGTTCAATACAATAATAATATTATCTCTTTTAATGCTCGGTAAATATTGCATAATGCCGAGTCAACAGCGTGAGTGGGCTTATACGGCGGTGGTGAAGAGAGCTCAAATCATATCGCTCGAGCTATGACCGCATATTAAAATTAAACTCGGCTCAAGCCTCTCTCTCGCCTCCACACACGATCTTCCAAGTTGGACGATCATTCGAATGTGTGAATTATTTCTCTCTGCAGTTCCTCGATGGCAAGGACTTTTGGCTTTATAATAACTCCAGAGTTATATTTATCAAGCTCCGAGTGAGTCACAAATAAAAGCCGAGGACCTTACTAGCTCACTGCTATGAAGAAGATAGGCTGAGCGTGACTCTTCCTCTCTGTCGACGTTTCGACTCTGATATGCTGGAACTGGATCACTATAATTAGACTAGCGGATTCGTTCCGCATGCATCAACTCGACTTTACTACTGAACTCCTGTAGAAACTGCAAGCTGAGCAGATCGGAACATAAGATTCTGGAAGCTACAAACATTGCCTAACTTGCTTGCTATTCCATAAAATGATGTGATTGGATCTGTCCAAGTCCATTTCCTTGAAGTCCATTCATTTCCGTGGTCGTGTCGTATTCATAATGAGGCCAGGAGTCCACTAGATAAGCGTCTTCCCATGATCCGCAATCTTGCCTGACTGCTGACGCATTAAAAAGTTTTACGGAATCATACGCGTGTTTACGCATCGTTGTTTACGCTCTGGCGGCTCACAATTCAAGGCGGCAATTATTTTCCCCTGTATATCTTCCTGTTGAGTTGCATATTTGATGGATTTGTTGTGGGACTGAAAGTCAGCGGCTCGTATATTAGCTGGAGGTTGGAGTTGAAGGGCGTCATTATTGTGTACCTACTGCATTATTTGTTTGTATATACGGAGTGGGATTCATTCAGAAAAATTGGTCTTTGGCCTGCGCGAAAGCCTGTTTTTTGTGTGGGTCGATCCGTGTAGTACTGACCGCAAGTTCGTGAGAAAAACAGAGCATAAGTACCAAAAGCACAATGTTTAATCTACAATTTAGTAACACGAATAACTTCAGGAGAAACTGCAGTGCTAATCTTCATTTCGTAATTATCATAAAATACGTTTGCTTCTTCGGCTCGAGAGCATCCTTTTTCGAAGCGGACAAAACTGGCTGGGCTTTAAAGTCGGCACATGCATTTCTAGAAATATTTTAAACTTGAATGTAATACGACTCAAGCTTGAAACGGTTTGCTGGACCTGGAGTGGAAAGGGGTATAATAGAAAGATTCGAATGTGTTTCTTCCTCCGCCATCTCCGCTCGCTTGAGTCTCAGAAAAATCTGATACTTTTCCCGATTGAGTCAAGCTACATTAAATCAAAGTGTGGAAGCATTCATTTCCCAACCATTAACTTGAGACTTGGAGCGAGGAAAAACATGAGTTCTTTTCAATCTTTTTTCGGTTTCAAAAACCCTGTTTTTTGGGCATTCCGTTTCGCCATTGAACGCTGGTTCTATTTGATTTTAATTCGGACCGACTCGTGTAACAGAAATAATCTGAGCCGAAGTCCATTTTAATCCCCCCTTGTACTACTTCTTTCAGTAATAATATTATTGTGCTCGTCCACTGGTCGTCATTCAGGTTGACATGGACATGGGAAAGGATGAGCAAAGCAGACGTGGGTGCTTCTGCCGTGCTTGCCTGCACTGCTCGGGCATCTCCAATCCGCTTAGCCCACATATACCAGTCTCGGCTCACTAAACACGTCTGCCTTGGCCAACAAAAGACATCAGCATGTACACGAACGGACTCGGGCGTCCTTGGCAGGTTTGGAAATGCCATTGCCAGAGAGACGTATTTGAGAAATCAATATTTTTATTGAGCAATCACTATTTGGAAACAATTGTAAACGTCAGTGTTCCGTTCTTCTCACCACGAGGCTAGGCCCAAGGCTTCGAGACTGGAATGCAATGACAATAGCAATAACTCTGTGTGCTACAAAATACGGGCTACACTCTCAGTCATTGACATTCCGCTGTTGACGGGAAGTAAAGCTGAACATGCTCGAAAGTCGAGAGGAAGGCGGGTAGTAAGGATAATCCTCCTGATCCCAAAGTCCGGTCTTTTCTTTTGTTTCATTTCTCGGGTGTAAGCACTTTTTCAATTTGTGCTTGAGTGAGACCAAAGTGAAAGCAGAGTATCTCTGGTCAACAGGAACCTCTTGCATTGACTCAACACTTTTTGGCTTCGAAAGTCATGCTCTGCCTATGTTAAGTGTCCTTGTTCCTCGGCAGTGCGTAGCAATAATGGTCAGCAAACTGCTCGAAACAGCGGATATTAGCAATGCTCATAATTCTCTAGCAAGGCGCTCGATAGCCACTTTGAAGTACCCGCAAAGTTTGAATTTAGAATATTTAACCTGAATGTTTGCTGAGCCGGTAGCATGCTTATCAGGAATGCTCAACGTACGTATCCGCAATCCTCTGAACATGCGTTATTTACCAACGTTCCGCATCAGCATATTTGTTTGCAATGCTTTGCGATCTAATCTAGCAAAAACGCCCGAGACCCCTAAAGAGCAGAGCCGTAAAAAGCGAGATGGAGAAAGTCCGTGTGCCGCAGCTAAACGTACGAGCGAAAGCATACCCCAGCAGCAAGCCTGGAGAAAGCGTTTGAAGCACAGGTAGATAGCCCTTATCTGTTACAGTGCAAATACTAAACTCCAGTTCAGTGGAAGCATCTGCACAACTACAGTTTCTTCTTATGGAATATTTCTACGCGTAAGGTGTCAAATAAAAATTGGATTTCACTTAGGTTCAAGACGCCGGTGGTACACAGAGCGAAATAGTGGAGCAGCATTTTTGAAGCAATAGTCCAATATGATCAAACGATTTTGATGCCTTGAAATTAGCATAATGGAGGCTGGGAAATGCTAACCGGATTTTAATGCATGAGGAACGTATGGCCCTGCGTGCAAAGCGCGTCAGGGTAACCACTACGCAGGGCTTCCTAAAATACAAATACAATGCCGCACCCTAAAATTAAGGAAAGTTTGAAATTAATCTGTAATATTATTTTAACACAAAGCCTTACTTTCAGTGAAACTTCAGGTTATACTGCCAAGCACCTGATGCAGAGCTGAATTGATTCCCGTAACATATTTGCTGAGCGGTGTGTATCTAGCTGCACACAAGGTGTGTGTATCGCTCTGAAGAAAGCCCTTGCCAACCTGGCTTAGTTTAGGCCCGAAGCGTGGAGAAAGCACGAGGATTGAATCTCATTAACATCCCAATCACGTCCAACTTATCGTAGCAAGTTGATTGCTCACACTATTGACTCTCATCCAGCCTCAGCCCTGCTAAGAAACTACCTAAACTATGTTAAACCCACAGCCAAACGAAGGCACCGTTCGAGAACAACGCCCGCTTTCACTCTTCTCCGCACACTTTCATGAGTCATGAAGATTGAGACTGGCTGACGGCTGCAGGAGTTCTCCAGTTCCAACTATATCCCTATAATTAATTAATTGGAGCACAGAACGTGGGGAAAAGTGAGCCAGGAGAAAGTCTGAGCTCCTTCGAGCTCTACGCAGAAAACCCCCTTTCGATTTTCATGTTTCAAGTTTCAAAAAGGATTTGGACAGAGCTACAGGCTTCATAGAATTTGGTAACTCAGGCAGCATACAGGAGTGTGTGGGCTGACGAGACATGATGCTGAGTGAAGGCTTAATTTCTTGTCAATATTTCCGCTGAAAAATGTCTACATCGTTTGGTCGACGTGCATACGAGGGCTCAAGTGTAGAACATAGACACAAAAGATCCAAAGCATTTCGTACAAAGTGTCTACATACCATATAATGTAAACATCATGCAATTTGATCTTCCTCCTTGTAAGGTTGCGCTGCTTGCATAGCACATAGCAAGGTTATAGGCCAAAAATACCATTCGACAGGCTGCTTGGCATAAACAAAATACATTATCAACTAATTGTTTGGCAAACGAAAGGAATGGCAAATAATTGAGTCTAATTTTCCTCATAGAAATACGGAAAACATTGAATATTTTGACGCGTTTTTTTTTTGCCGATCGACCCTTTACATTGATAAAGTATTGACTGGCTAGTGCGTCGGCGTTTGGGTTTTTTATGTTAGGTAAACAATAACAATAGACCAGTTTGCCTGAGGACCATGACCGGAATTTTAAAGGCATTCCAACTGCTGCTTTTGTACAATATTACTCAGATTGCATCTGTCTCTAAGACAAAGAGTCTTAAAATAAGAAGGAAGAGCCTGACGAAGATGTTGAGATGCTCTGCGTTGGAGTGGCGGAAGAAGAGATGAGTTGTCAAGGTGGAGCACTTGACATAAACGGAGAAGAACGAGACGCTGTTATTTGTTGTCGTTGGCAGGTTTCGCTCCACTTGAAGATCAATGCTTTCCTACACTACTGATCATTGATCCTCGAGTCGGGAATGATAAGTGATTCATGACGGCTGCCAGGCGACGGACAGAGTGCAGGAAAATAGATCAGCATGAACAGGGACCTTGTTCTCTGCCCAAATCAAAATTCGAGTCCAGTTCAGTCTCGCCAGACAGACCCAAGCCTTTCAGTGCATACCCTGAATTTCCGCTTACCGTAAAATTTTAATTTTTGTAAGATCAATCGGATGTTATAACAGATTCAAGGAAAAGGCCCTGTTCATTTTTAACATCAGATATGTCTATATATTTGACTGAATTCGGTTGGGGTGTCGATGATGGGAACAGTGTTAAATTTCCATAAGGATTCAACACCATTTTTACCATAGGGTAGGTCCTAGCAAGATTCAACTTCCAGAGATTCAGCATAAGTGAATCCTATAGAGACGCCACATAGGTGAACCCTGGCCTAAGCGATTCAACATAGGTGAATCCGAGCAAGACTCAACATTTTAGGATTCAGCATAGGGTAAGTCCTGACATGATTCAACATAGGTGAATCCTATTCAATATAGAGTAATCCTAGCAAGGTTCTTCTTCGTGGAATTCAACATAGGTAAATCCTATTTAAAATAGAGTAATCCTGGCAGGATTATTACTTTTGAAAATTAGCATGCAGTACGCATGTTTTGTTTTGGGAAATAGACATTCACCTATATTGAATATTGAAGTGTTCAATCGTACTGCGATTCACCTATGTCGAATTCCAAAAAGACTAATCCTGGTAGGATTACTCTATGCTGAATAGGATTCACCTATGTTGAACCATGTCAGGACTTACCCTATGCTGAATCCTAAAATGTTGAGTTTTGCTCGGATTCACCTATGTTGAATCGCTTAGGCCAGGGTTCACCTATGTGGCGTCTCTATAGGATTCTACCTATGCTGAATCCCTGGAAGTTGAGTCTTGCTAGGACCTACCCTACGTTAAAAATGGTGTTGAATCCTTATGGAAATTGAACACTGTTCCCATCATCGACACCCCAACCCTGAATTCAACAGCTGCTAAAAAAATCTTACAAAATACTTCCATTATTCATTACCCCGGTTCGCTCTTGTTGAGGAAATTATATTGCCGTCTGAGCTTTAGTGTTTATCTTCTGCGGAATATGATGAAGGAAGCATCCTTTTATAAAATTATATATAACTAGACGCTATACATTAACTCCACGGGTAGGCTCCAAGACGTTCCCATGTATTTCCATACATTTTCTGTAGTATTTACGCATGAAGTTTGCAAGAGATAAACAGAAGGAAATTATTCAAATGAAATAAACTGGTACAAATTTATATGAGTGCTGTAAAAATATATGCGATGTTTGGCGAAAGATAGGGCTGTGAATCGTAGTGGCTATACAATATTTATAGCGGACTATCTGGTATCTGGGCACTCTTTCGTACGTCCTTTGGAATAGTGTGGCTCTCGAGCCCCAAGGTCCGTGCCATTATAAATTCATTACAGGTGTTTTGCCTGAGAACCTACATTTGATGTAATTACATTATAGTAATTTGTACTCATAAAATAGCTGTAGGGCCCAGTTAATGTAGAGTAAAGTACACTGTGCTAAATGAATGGCACAAAATGATATTAAATATTTTAAATATTAAAGCTGACGCTATTGGGATGATTCATGATGAGCACGTCGAGGTCGTTATTGCCTCACTTTGCCTTCTGAAATTCACAAATGTCACCGTATGCCAATATTGCGTGATACATCGATACGTCAACTATGATTAACGATCTATTTTAGATCGAGGCTAGCGATACGTCAGGGCTCGATTGATGGCAGGGAATGGCACGAGGCACTAGAGTCCTGCTACTGTTTACTGGAAATAAGATGACTATCATGAGCTTGAGCTTGTCTGCATTCCTACAGCGTAAGGTGCATGGCATTATGAATTCATTACAGGTATTTTGTAAAGTTGCCGTTCACAGGTTCTTTCATTTAAGGAAGTGCATTGAAGCCCAATGTACTGGAAGCCTGGAGGGTTTAGGAGTCCAAGCTGGAGCGTCCCGTCAGAGAAATGTTCAGAGAAAGCGGAGGGTGCTGGTGAGATCCCTTTGAATAGAAGATGAGCTTGAGGTCGTTGAATGGATGTATTCAACTTCTGAAATGCCATCCCTGTCTTTACGAACTTCGCCGACTCTTCCAGGCCGTATCATTAGAAGGAGACAGGAATGTGAATGGCGAGCAGGGGCCTTGCTCTGTTTCATGACTTCAGTTCGAGCTTACGGGGTTGACAAAGATAAACGGCTCGCTCCTGCCTTCCACCATTACGGATACCATACCGGTCGGCTCCGCCGAACGCCGCCCTGCGTTAGCGAAAATACAAAAAATTCTCAAATACTAAAGAAAATACTAAAATGTAGGCAATAAAAAAGGTTCGCAATGCTAGCCTTGAGATTGCATTTCAAGCTGTAGCTATAAAATCAATTCCCTATGAAAATACCACGTTTTTTTTTGAAAACTTTAATTTTTTGCAGAAAATTTTCTGATGTCCGAACTGTCATTTGCAAGGTAGACCAGGTGAACGCCGCCTATAGACGCCATAATTTAAAATTCCAAGCTAATAGACAAACCATCGTATAATGCTGATTAAATTCAAACTAATTCGCATTATTACTCTGGTTCCCCGGAAAATCTGTAATCCACTGCGCAATTATAATTCCAATTTTCCCAAAAAGAGCATAAATCCCAGGCTGATTTTAATTATGTGAAGTGAATTGGGAGAATTTGGAATTCCAAGTTCCGAGTAATACCTATTTCTGAGAATATTGGATCTGAGGAGATATTGAAATCCACCCCACACACCTCAACATAGAGAAGTAATAAATCCCATTCCTAACTTGTTTCAGCGTTTAAATGCCAAACTCCCGAGCACCCACCGGGTTAGTAGGTAGGTATCCACGTCTTTCTTATCAAAAGATATTCCTGAGCTACACACATGGAAAACCCAGAGAGTGAAACGTTGAAAAAAAATAAGTTAAAAGGATGAAAAATAAAATAGGAAGATAGAGAAGTTGTGAAGAAACCGGAGCACAGGAGAAAAGAACCCTCTGACATCACATATTTGATCTTTCACGCCCCATTATGATAAAAAAAACTTTTCCTTTCCGTCAGATTTTTTTGCTTGCCCAGTAGAGTGTTTGCCAATATTATGCATAGACACACGTTTGCTTAGGCTTGTCTGGATTTGGATCATTCAAGCTTATCCCGAGGATACATTTGTAATCTGTATTATTTACTTCATACCGTGAAGCAGTATTGTGCCAAATCAACAAAAATCTTGAGTCCATGTACGTTAGACACATAAATAATAACGGTGTCTCCAATTCAGCACATTAATGTTAACTCGGAGCACGAACGTGTAAATGGACCGTAGCGCGACAATTGGGCGACTGGGATTAGATAAAACGGGACATATGACTTTCAGGCTTATTCAACTTAAGCGCAACAGACCGCGGAGCAATTGACAGAAAATCCGTAAATGCTAAAACGTTGATAGGATAAACCTTTAATGCGTTGTGATGACGTTGATCAAATTAGACGTCTGTGTGTGCTTCATTTCCTAGACTGCGTCTCGTTCGTAATTTAGAGCATATTTACACAATATTTTAAACAGAGTTTTATGTTCGACCAGTCTGTAATGCCTTTTCTAACACGTCCAGTCAAACATTAATCATTCATCAAAGAAATACTTTCGACTAGGCCGAGTACGACTTTTATTGCTTGTGTGCATTAGAGAGTAAATAGAAGCGGTGAAGATTCTTGGAAATATTTATCAAACACCAAATAACTCTGATTAGATTAAAATCCCAAAAGAGCCAACTCGTCAGTTTGAACTCAAAGCCTCTGTTGATTGAGTTCGGGAGTTCTTGGAAAACTGGTGAGAGCAGCAGTTTTTTATATAATTTTTGGTCTATCGAGCAATCGCTGATTATCTAATTCCAGCAATTTAGTTCATAGTCAATCAGAATGCTTCCGGGTCGAGTGGAGCTCTGAACTTGTTCTGTGTTAAAATAATTGGGATCTTAACAAGGAAGCTGACGTAATTGAATAACCTCGCTTTGTCTCCAACTTTTACACATGTTTCAGTCCGGAG
>VNWX01003179.1:0-10674 GCA_009869905.1 Ceratophysella communis | reverse complement strand
TAATTGAAGTTAGAACGTTTCGCGTAGATGACGTTATGTCCCCCAGATTTCCCCACTTTAGGTTTGGTTCTGTTGCTCCCCCTCTCGCTCTTCTCGGGTGCCCCGCTTCTCCGTGGGTGGCACTATACAACTCCGTTAAGGATACTGGAATACTCTGCTACAAGTAAGCCTCAGGATCTGGATTATCAGAACATCAGCGAACTAAGCGTGTTCAATGCTGCGTGGGTGTTAGGAGGACTACAATGCTTTCTGGCTTGTAGCCTATAACACAAAAATTGTTCCAAAGATTTGTTATGTTTTTATATGGATTGCGTGTGATAACGGTTGGTCTGGTGTAGCTTATACCGAATAACCCGATGTTTGAGATGGGATTATGTGGGCGTCAATGTCGATGCTGGTTCAAGACAAATCGTCCCATAGATCTGCTCCTTTATCTTCCATTTGTTTCTGTTCTTGTGGTCGAATCGGTAATGTTTTATGCTTTATCTGCTTGCTTTCATTGTTTACAATGCATAAACGTGATATGCAATGTTCAAGATCAGTCAGAGGACATTTTTGATTAATGGATTGATTATTGCTATGCAGACTATGGAAAATTCCAGCTTTACTTTACGAGTTTGTCTGTCTGCTAGGATTCCAAGAAGCTGATGGCCAGAAAAGGCTGTATTTTTCCGTCGTAACGTTTTACTGTCTATTACTATTGGTTACAAGGTTTCACTTGACTTTTGATTTCCGTCGAAGGAGATGCTCCTATTTCCTGTTATTTAATGTAACGAGTAACCGGATGTCAAGACCGAAGAGTCATGTCAGTTGACACTGACGCTGACGCTTATTGACAATACTGACTGGAATTAATGGATGTGTCTCTCATGTGTTCGAAGAAAAAAATTCTACAAGTATCCAGGACAACCACAAATAAGACACGGAGGAGCGGACTAAAAGTCCTATTGCATTGCAATAAATAGCTGTCACATTTACTCTTAACAGAATTTCTTGTCTTTTTATTAATAGTACAGGTTAAGGGAAAATATGGGCTTTTGAAGCGGGGGCGAAAATTGAACAACCGCCGTTGTTCCGCGTCGTCTCGTCGGTGCTACGTCCGCCGAATATTTTTCACAAAACTCAACTGAAACTACTACAGCTTCTACAAATCATGATTACATTGAGACGTCAATTCATGTTCTACACAAAGCTAGAGACTTATAGTGGGTGGAGGGGGAGGTTAATAGCTACTACGTACACTTATCAAATAATTGAAATAATTATAGTCAAGGTACATGCATGTCAACAGAACTTTCATTCATAACATTTCTCCAGACCGCCAGAAACACGGCGTAGAGCACCATAATGATTTCTAAACCTACATAGCACCTTATAATATTCAAGTTTTAAGCTTTTTTTTTAATGTTTGAATCAAAAGAAAATTATTTGTCAAATACTAGCGCGCTTTCCTTTGTTGCACTCTTAAGAGCCAAAATTGCCTTATGCGCAGTGTTATATATCTGTGGCTTCAAATCAATAGCGCAAAGGTGTGGCTAGTGGTGTTTCATTTTAATTTGACCTTTGGCATTTTTCATTTAGCCAAGTATCGCACGTCGGGTTCCGAGTCTGAGGCGCAGCGCAGAGCGAAGACATGAAATGGTGTGACGCTTTAATTAAAGCGCGTATGTTTAAACGCAATAATGTCTTAAAAGCTGAGGTATGGTACTGATATTTCTTAGAGCGAAATTTTTACAATACGCCATTTTTTCAGATTCGCAAATTTGGTTCTTATGAGTGCAGCGCTTGTTTAGGCGCGGAAATTTTGAAAATCTTATGAAACTATAATACACAATGGGACATTTCGACCATTCAGTGTCAATTTCGCGCCAGTTATAAATCGAGCTCAAGATGTATACTGAGTCGAGTCCACTGCGCAGGTTCATTCGAAAAACCGCACTATGTCGCGCTAATTTGAATCTTCGAACCTAAATCCAAGCATATTTACCATATACCATATCAATGCTACTTAACTTCGACGAAAAACCCTATACATTTAAGAATTAGAATTACAAACAATGGAAATTTAACTACATTTTACGAATACATATATACACATTAATATATTTACTTTAGTCTACCACCACCAGTCGGACAAAGCAATGCACCATAATTCCACGTCAAGTCTAATTTTTCATGGCTTACCTGTTCAAATTTCAAATCTTCCGGATGAAATACACGGCTTATGCTGTTTCCAAATTCTAGCACATCCGACTGTTTAGTAGTCTTAGATACAACTATAACCTAATTCTTTTTTACATATTGTATTGTTCAAGGAGTCTAAGAATTCTTAAATCTTTTTTGAGTTTTGAAAATAATAACTAAGTCATTCATTTTTTGTATGCTCTCGTATAGTAGTTTCTGTATCACCACATTTGTTTTTTTTTTTGTTGCCTTGTCTTCCTCTGTTACTCCCTAAGAACTAGGAATCACATGGACTAATGCTCTAAACTTTACATAAAATAAGTTCAATTGATATACAAGGGATCATGTAAAGTTTTTGAAATATATATGAGACGTTCTAACGTAGCTACAGGTTTCTAATGCTAACATTGACACATTTATTTTAACTTTAGTCTGAACCAAATGCTGTACATAAGTACTCACAGTGTATTGACACAATTTTCTTGGAATACGAAGCTACCAATACTATTCACTCTTACTGCTAACACGGAACTAACGCCAACCCTTACAACCTTAGGGTCTAGTTACTTGAATTTTTAGTTGAAAATAAAATGAATGTACGAATGAAGCCAAAGTTGAAAATAATAGAAAATTGCACCAATTCAGCTTGGTTTGATTTTTTTCTTTTTACTTTCGAGATTTTTCTGTAATTCTGATCTCAACACCGAAAAAAAAAGTTCAAATAAAATGAAATTGGAGTGGTGATTTGATTTTTTGTTGTTGTAGGACAAATTTCGGTGTCAGTTTCTTTTTTTTTGTGTTGTTGTTGTTATTCTCTTGCTGTTCTGATGTTTTGTATTGAATTAACCCCATTTCTGGAAAATTCCCATTCTTTGACACTGACAGTTGGAGCCCCAGAGATTGCATCGACAGGCTCCACCGCTACAGCAGTCATCTGGTCGATGGTCACAGCGACTGCCTCGTCGAATGCATGAACGTCTGTAAATATAGATCACAGGAGAGCGTCTAAACAGAAAATTAGAAGTGTCCAAAATAAAGATCACGAAGTATGCAAAATACAAACAGGCCAAAGTGCCAAGACAGTGAACTTTTTTTCAAGTTTTCATTTGCTCAGCCCTTAGTCAAATATTTAAGTTGACTTTAGGCAAGCCAGCAGCAGGCATAACGAGATTTTTGCAACCTTTCGCTCTCAGGCACCGTTTATACGGCCATACGCTCGGATAAACCTGACTTTCACTCAAGTGCTTTCTGCCGCCTCGTATAGTCTGCCATACTTTTCCGTATGAATGCTATGCAAAATGGGCTCATAAGCGTCGTGCGATCTCGTCTAGTGTTTAAAGTGTAAGCTAACTTCCTGTGATTAATGCAGCCTTTTAAAAACCATCTGCGATCCCTGGTTAGTACACTGGAACAACCATAAATGTTAAAGAGATAAGAGGCATATTATCAAGAAAGGGTCTGTATAGGTGTGCTTTTCTCTCACGTTTAGCCAGGATTTAAAACAGAAAAGTAAAACCTTCGTTTTAATCTAGACAACTTAATGCGGCTCTATGAGCGCTTGCGTACTGAAATTTTTGCGCTGCTGTGTATGAAGCGATTTTCTAATAATTCGAAAACAAAAAACCAAGTTTTCACCAAAACCAGATTCTCTATTTAGGCCAATAAAAACTAATTTTTAAATCGAGAGGAAAAATTTATTTATACTTGACGCAGCAAACACAATTTCTGTTTTTAAAAATATTTAAATTATATATTTGTAGCCTATTGAGATTGTGACTGGTTTTGGTTGCAAACATATTGGTTTCAAATGAAATATCTGATAGCCTAATTACTTTGCAAAATGGCATAAAACTGTGTAAATATCTTTGCTTTTGTTACGGAAAAAATTATATGAGATCTTTTTGGGATTTTATGGAAATGTTAGTCGGAAAAGTAATTTTTGGGGTTAGTCTACAACGCCGAATTCAATTGTGTAAAAATTATATTCAATTCAAGCACTCATACATTCTCTGACTCCATGCAGAACCATGCACTTTCCATATCTCAGTTTTCAATAGGAAGCGATAAAGCGGAGCAGACGAGAGACAAAGCAGACAATTCCATTAATTACTCAAAATCAACACTCATGCAATTCCAGGACTTTCATATGTAAATAATACACCGCAACGTCATGCCAGAGAGACGAGAATTCTCTGTTCGTGCTTCACAGATATGAGATCTTCCAATCTCTGTGCATGCATAAGTCCATGTTTTATTCAAAGCTTTTTCTCGGCTTTACCATTTTTTCCGGATTCCCTCGAGTTTTGACTTTCTCTATCATGCCACTACGCTCTGCGTATATTCTATACACTATTGAGTCATTTATTCTATCCTCTCCGCTTTTGCTCAAGTACAAAGACTAGCGAGCACAGAATTCTTAGAAGGTCGAGACAATCTTTTCGTATTCAAAATTCATTACGAGGACCTCAATATTTGTCAATCACTCGGACCAGTAGGTCTCAGAAGACTTTAGTATTCATGGCGGATTCTATTGAGAACGTGGCGTAGTACTCTAGTCTAATATTTGCTTCCATTCATTCAAGAATGGGATTTGCATTATCGCCCAATGCCTTACGAATTCCAATTTTGAATATCAAGGGGATTTATCAGGCAGGAATTAATCAAATTGAATAATCGATACAGATTCAATGTGTGATCTACTCGATTTTTAGAGCTGTGCGGCTAATCACGGCAAGTTTGAAGCCATGCTCGAGGGTGTGAAAAGGCTAAATTGAACAAGACATGAACAAACACGCTTGGACTTCAGTGTTTGTCGCCGTAGTGAAAGCATTTCACAGCTCAGCGCTCTGTCGCGGAGGATGGTCCGGGTGAAAGTGTGAAATGTGAAAGCCAGGCTTTTGTTTGCTCGGTCGAATGTGTTGAACTTGATAATTCCTATCTGGTCTTATCGCATTGTAGACTCTGCTTTTGTCCCGAGTCGGGCTCTAAAGAAAACCTATTATTTTTCAATGCCCTTTCCGTCCCTATCAGTTTCCGCGTTGGCAGTGATTGAGTGCTGTTGAGATGCAATTACTGTTTTTCAGAGATAAGCATTTCCGTGGAGTCATCTCACACTTAGGCTCAGACGTCAGAGAGAAAGTAACTACGCTCTAGCCAAAGACCCACAGGAGAGAGTGGCACTAGGATTTTGGCGGAAATCCAAACTATGCCAACACTTTTGTTTGTGTTTACAAGTGTAGAATTAATTAAAATTTTCTCCAAAACTTTACATTCTCTCAGCTCAACCTCGCCTCCGCGTCAATTATGTTTGAGTGATAAAACTATATATTCAGACTTTATAAGCTATATAAGTAGAGTTTGCAAAGGTCACCTTAAAGGATTTTACAAGATCAGACTCTAAAAAGCTATGTGGTTTTGTTGAGCTTAAAACTTTCCACAGAAACTTGAAATGAAATTTGGGCAATAGCTCTTTCCATATTGAGCCTCGTCTCGAGTCTCGAATTGGCTCCGCCGAATGAACGACATCTGTTTCAGTAGTTAAGGTTGCGCTATAAATGTGAAACTTTAACAATATGGGCTTCAATTTCTTAGTGAAAGTCTTTTGACCTTAGCAGCGAGACAATATGTCTACTAACACTCAGCCTTGTTCAAGCATTACTCTATTCAATTTAATTCGTAGAAGCAGTTTTTAAATGCACTTATATGCCGATTCTGTTTTAGAGTTGAATTTTAACAACGAATAAATTGAGAGTACTTTTTAGAAACTCTTTGACCTTAGCAATTTTTGAGGCAGTTCAATAGCAGGCAGAATTTTTTAAACTTAGCCTTAAAACTCAAGTTAACCCTGTGGTGAAAATCAGAGTATAGCACGACAAAGTTCCGGACTCAATTAAGCCGTCGCCGAGGCCTGCATGATGAAAGTGAAAATTTCTGCCGTAAGCCTAAAAACTTACTTAGGCGTCTGAATTTAGGCTTTGATATCTGTCAACTCTGTCTTCATTTAGCATTGCTATTCGCAGGATGCATTTCTCCTAAATTAAATTAAAAATAGTTCTTTGAGAAGCATCGCAAAATATGATATTATATTGAAAGCAAATAACGTTCGTCAGGGTTTTTGCGCCTGAATTGAATTAGCCGCCAGGTTTGACAGTTTGACATATTTTAGGCTCTTCATACCACCAGCTTGTTGAATGTTGGAAACTTTCTCTTGACACGAGTGTGGTGTGAAAGTTTAAATTGTACAATGGCTCATGTCCTACTTTCTCCAAATAAGATCTTCCCAGTGATTGTATCTACTGACGTCTGACTCACTTTCATGTGGAGGTTCCGCTAAAGTGTCCATTGAATTCTAAATGCACTCATCGAATGCCAGAAATGTCATTTCCACTCAGACTTTCACCACTTAGACGAACTCAGACACGAATTATGAAGAGTTTGTCAAGAATAGTAGACCTAACTAAATGACAGTGTCATGTCACGGTGAGAATGGCTCTTGAGGATGTCACTGTCTAACGGTAATGGCTAATTGATACTGTCAACTGCCTAATTAGCGATGCCTCTATAGATTCGTGTTGCCATTTAGCTTCGGTTTTCGCAGAATTCATTACTTTTATTGTACTATCGAAATTTTGAACACAAGACTCCGGCAGGACTAAGCAAAGTAGGCATTAAATTAGCTAGGCGGTCTTGTGTGCGCCAATAAATTCGCATTGCACTTCTCCAATTTGTTTTTCAAAACCGCCTTAAACATGCAGTCGATGTTTAAGAACAGATGCACACGTTAATCTGCTGGGACAGCCCTCACCTCTAAACCCAGTATCAAGCCTGTCAAGCGGATCGGAGAAGAAAGCAGAACCATGTGGATACAATCCTGTAATGCTATAGGGCTCTTTTGTAATTCTATTCGCTTTTAAGAAAATTAGACTGGTGCTGGAAAAGGCGAGACTGTATTTTTTTTTGTACATAGGAAGCCCTTGAACTGTGCATGTCTTTTCTAATCAAACTATCTTGGCGTTGAGACGTCAAGATAACAGCCTCGTCTTCTATAGCGTAGCAAGTAATATACACTTTCAACAGAAGCCTGCAAAACAGGGCTCTGAATTCTAGGCAGGCAACCCTATTCTCTGGAGAATACTAAGGGCTGCTGCGAGAGCGTGGGTGTTTTGGCTGCTTTCTCCGTTCCATACAGGCTAGGCTACGGCCGAGTTTCTACAGAACGATGTAATAACGTAACAGCTCTCAAACATTATGACACCCTTAGTAAGACTGTACTAGAAATTTGAACTTTCGCCAAATCTCCTAATTTTACGTTTGAATTTTTAGGGGAAATCTTATATAATACGACTTATAAAATTCTGTATTAAAAACCTTGATTAACTAAGGCTTTGTAACGCGGTGTTGAGCTGCTCGAATTTAATGTGAAGGTCGTTTCCAACGAATTGAATTATTTGTAATACTGTCTTAATTCGGGATTCTTATGATCTCGCGATTGCTGCCGAATGACGATTACATCTGAACTCATATAGGAGATAATATGCTAAATAAAAAGTGACGGTTTCAGATTACAGTTACTGTTTCACCCGTGTAAGCTCGAACACGTACATAACAATTGCACTGCACTGCAGTCCTCGAGCTAATAAAAGAATGAGTCTCTTGGATTTAGGATTTGAATCTTGACTCGAAAGTTGTAAGTTGTAATACCCCCTAGTGAAAAGTAAAAGTTTAGTATGCTGGCTGAAGGGATTGAAGTAATACGGTGTTCTCAATTTAAGCAACATGTTGAGTCCATGTCACAGGCTCCAAGTTTAAGTCCCTCCCTGTAATACCAACCTACTCCTGTACTTTCCCTAAGTGTTCAAGGAAGTAAAATCCAAAGGAAAAATAAAGACTGTTATTGAGTCTCCAACACTTTTCACTTTAAACGCTTTTACGCCAAGCGGAAAGGAAAAGTTCTCAACCCAGCACACAAGCTCTACTACCTACTACCACTGTAAGTACTTCGCAGAAAATTCAGAGGCTTGCTTCCGGCCTTTTAGAATAACGCAAGTGTTGAAGCCAATTCGTTTCAGTTCAGTAGCNTACTACCACTGTAAGTACTTCGCAGAAAATTCAGAGGCTTGCTTCCGGCCTTTTAGAATAACGCAAGTGTTGAAGCCAATTCGTTTCAGTTCAGTAGCTACGAAAAGTTTGAGTTTTCTCGTCTCGAAAATATTTTTACAAAATGCGAGAATTCGTGAACTATTTGTGTATGCTCGGAAATCTCTACAATAGACGCGAATTTAAAGTGTAGAAACTGCACAATGAAATAACTGTACTCGGAATTCAGCTTTTAAATCGCACGGAATGCAGACCGCTTACATCTACGTAAACATCACGATTAAATATACTAACCGGAACATGCAAAATGAAACAGAAACAAAGCCTGAGGGAATATGCAAATCCAAAACAAGGTGGTGGCTAGAATTTAAACCAGGAATTATCTTATAAGCCCCATATGGTGCGAAAAAAACCTTTCAGTTCGATTGAAACGTGTAGGAGTAGGAAAGCTTAGGATGGTCGTTGCGAGAGCGTAAACGTGAGAGTTCATTGTTTAGCCTCATTTTATTACCAGCTGGGGTCGACTGGGCTTTGGGTTTGAAGTCAGTTACCCGGGAGTCTAAGGCTCCGTCAGTCAAGCTAAAGAATTCCCTTCTTGAATGAGCCTCAGATAAGTACCAGGGAATCCATCCCTCAAACCCACTTTGTATGTTTCCCTTGTCAACTTTTCTTTCTGGCAAAAGAATTGGGAAAGCTACGCAAGAGTGTCTTTGAAGTAGAAAAGTTCTGTTCGAATTCTTTTCGAATCTCTTTCAGATCGTACATAAGGCAATTGTCGAGGTCAACTAGACTGCCGTCGATTGGGGAATTGTGAAACGTGATCTCGTGCACAACACATTGAGTACCTTTACCAAAATCGCCTCGTAGAAACTGTCGCGAAACCATTCAAGTCAGAGCCGAAACAACAGACAGAAGGAGATTGAGACAAGTTTGAGGAAAAGCAAGAAAGACGAGAAAAATTGAAATTGAGCTTTCAAATCACGTTTACTTTTATCCACGAGAAAGGTTCTACATACATATAAATACACTCCTCAATGCTGTGTAATACATACAGATCCGTGGACCGAAAGGCTACAACAAAATCCAATCCAGATAGTTTCTATGAACCCCATTTCTATATACCCCTATCTGACCCTAGCCGGAGAGAGCACGCGAGAGAAAGGTACAGTTTCGCATACGAAATAATTTGCTTCATAGAACGATGCATTGGCTGCTCTCCAGCTGGAAGAGAAAATATTATATATCCGCTGGATCTACAACGGGTTTACGAGGTGTACGTTGTTCTTTGTAATCGACAACTGAGCTTCCAATATCTCTCTGCACACAGTTTTATCTCTGACTTAAATAATGACCTCCTGGTTTTTACCACTACTCCTGCAGCCTCCCTCAGGTGGTCGAACATAAGCCACAGCCGCAAAAAAATGTGCCGATTATTTGGAGAACGACATCTCGAATACTACGGGGGAAGCTTAAGGCTTAGAATTCGATAAGACAAACGAACACGCGTTTATGCAGATTACGACAGCCAACTTTCACCACGAAGTCGATGGCGAATCCTCTTGCGTGTGACGCTATATGTATATTTCGACAGAAGCTCTGAATACTCAATTTAGAAATCTCAACTTTCCATTTCCTAAATTTTAAGACCAGGGACTTGCCATTGAGTATTTCAGACCTTAGAAGAAGACAAATACGAATTTCCTTGTCAGTTCCACACAGGAAACCAAGGCAGAGCCGTCTGTTTCCGACGCGTGAGTCAAAGAGATTTTCCCGGAAAGTAGAAAAAGCCAAAGACAATGCAGGAGTTTGCTCATCCCACACGCGCCTCTTCTGAAGAACTTATGATTTGTATTTATTTCTAAGGCCTCATTTCTTGAAAATCAACATAAATCCCGATTTGCATTGGTTAAGGCATGACTACCCCTAAGTCATAATGTATTCTCGAGCCCACGCCAAGGAAGCTGTCTGGAGATAAATAAATATTTT
Organism: Ceratophysella communis; assembly: GCA_009869905.1. Taxonomy (NCBI): domain Eukaryota; kingdom Metazoa; phylum Arthropoda; class Collembola; order Poduromorpha; family Hypogastruridae; genus Ceratophysella; species Ceratophysella communis. The sequence goes on along the minus strand of VNWX01003179.1, from coordinate 408 downwards.
TCCAAAAGCTGGAGAGATATGATGCTGACATATGCTTCGACTCAACTTCAAAAAGACCCTCCTCCCACTCGCTCTTCTACTTCGAAAACTACGCCACTTTCTCTGAGAAATCTTAGCATAAAAAATCATTCCACATGTTTTAATTTCAGAGGGAGTGTTAATCTAGTAAAAGTGTCTCTAGGACGCCGTAAGCCTTTTTCAGGCAAGATGAATGGAGAAAGTAAACTTTCTCTAAACACAACTCTCCTATCTTCTGTGCAGCTGAGGCGCGTCGTCATTTGGCTGTCGAATTTTCGAATCAAATTTGATCCATCGTAAAAATCTCAATTAACCATGGTTTTGCATTAAAATAGCCTTCCGCCAAAAAATTGTAAACTTAGCCATAAAATATTAGCCCTCTTAAAATTT
>VNWX01003178.1:0-10677 GCA_009869905.1 Ceratophysella communis | reverse complement strand
CTAGTAATAAAATCTTGAACCATGCCACAGCCTTTACTAAGTAATCAGAATCAGCAGCCTGTAATTAATCCTGCCGAATCCTCACCTCACCGGCTCAGCATATACAGCACATGTCGCAGATTTTGTCGCATTCACTCCTTTTATTGTTTCAATTTGGAGTTTTAGGCAACCCAAGCAATTATCTTCTTGAATCCGGTTTTATCATTTAAGCCTGTGGTAATCTTCACCAAGTCTCATTAATTGTTGAAGATCGTGCAATTCTTATTGGGTGACAGTATAATTTTATGTGGTGTCAATTACTTTGGAATCCGGAATCAAGTTTATTTAAACCCTTTATTATTAGGGATCTTCCAGCCGCATATGAGTAAAATTTAAGCAGTCATCAAATTACATAGGTACCGGGAATTGCTTAGGGATCGGGATTATTACAAAAGTTCAGGCAAAACAAGATTGAGTTTGAGTTTAGCCTATTTTTGGAAGCTTAGCCCCCAGACGCGTGTTTACAAATAATATGACTGTCAGTAAAACGTTTCCGTATGATTCCAATTCATATGGTTAGGTTAGGTCTTCCAACATCATTCCCAGATCCCAATCCCAAATAAAGTAGTGCGTTTTCAGTTTCGGATTGGTTCAACCAAAATTGATGTATCGACAATTTTTTAAAAGTTGAAATGTTACAAGTCTCAAGCATTTTATATCGAGTTTTGCAAGCTCATCGACAATTTTTTAAAAGTTGAAATGTTACAAGTCTCAAGCATTTTATCTCGAGTTTTGCAAGATCATTTATTTCGTAAGCATATTTTATCTTCTTAATCTATAGCATCAGTAGATATAGCGGAATTGAAACTCGCTAGGAATGTTTTGGCATAGAAAAGGAGCAAAAGTTTTTAAACCAATTTAAATTTCCCAGCGTAATGTTTGACTGGCATTTCTATAATCCTGTCTACTTATCCATATTCATTAGTTTACTGCCAAGCATACTAAACTTCAATACAATACTGGTGTTTAAATTGTTTGGTAATGGATGAGCGATAAAAAAAATTATAATGATCTTCTTACTGTGAATTCAATGGATGCAAGTAAACTTTAGGTAAGGAATTAAGGCTATGATTTATGTTTTGTATACTGTAGGAAACCATGAGGTCATAAAACTGCGTTTTGATGGGTTATGATTTATGATACGGTTGAATTCAACATGCAATTCAGGTTTTGGTGAAATGTGCATCTTAATTGCATTCATATCATGACCTTACAGACGCGTACTGCTTCCATTAACAATTCCATTCCAAATTCCTAGAAATTGTGGCACAGCATTACCAAACACATAATTACGAATTTCATGCTATAGTTAGCATATTTGTAACAATACACTCGATACATAGAAAAACTGACAGTTTATTAAACGAAATATAGCCAGGAGAACAAATGTTTTCAGGAGAGCTATGCTATGACCAATGCAGGATGTATTCAAATTGAAACGTACATATTTTTGCTAACTAATGCCAAACAAACGTTTGATTTTGAAGCGAATAATAAGGTATTTATGGTACATTTAAATACAAATTCCCATAATTACACCAATACAATAAGGTATGAACATCACGCAGCTAAGGAAAGAAAACATGCACACAGGAATCAATAACGAAGCCGAACAATGAAAAGGAAATTAGAAAATTAGAGAATGTAACTGGACGGTGTTTTTAAATTTTCAATAGGCTGCACAGTGAACTTTCTGAGCCCTTCCTGATGGATCAGTGGAGCAGCCCCAGTCAGAGCGTGGAATCCATCTTGAGACAGTAGTTTCGGATGCCGGATTGGGAAAGAGAGCGTCAAACATGGTTCTGTACCAGAAGCCCTCCTTCGTATCCGGAACATCTCTGTCCCAGCGTTGATGCCGAGAAGCAAAGAGATCATCGCTCACCTTCTCTTCCGCCATTTTCTTCAGAGAGTCAATCCAAGCATAGCCAACTCCGTCTGAGAACTGCTCCTTCTGACGCCATAGAATGTTGTTGGGCAAATAGGGATCATCCTGGTCATCAAACGCCTTTCTCAAGATGTACTTCTCCATCCGCTCAGATCCCAACTTGAATTCCTTCTCCGCTGGATCAATGTTCATGGCGACTTCGAGGAAGTCAGTGTCCAAGAAAGGGACACGAGCTTCAAGTCCCCAAGCAAGGGTCGATTTGTTAGCACGGAGGCAATCGGATAGATGCAGGTTCTGAACACGGTTGACGCATTCGGTATGGAAATCGGCGGGAGTTGGAGCGGCGTGGAAATACAAGTAGCCGCCAAGAATTTCGTCACTGCCTTCACCGCTGAGAACCATCTTGACGCCCATAGCCTTGATTCGACGACTGAGCAAGTACATCGGCGTACTGGCTCGAATCGTGGTGACGTCGTAGGACTCAAGATGGTGAATTACATCAGGCAAGGCATCCAGAGCCTCTTGAACCGTGAAAGTGAAGCTGTGGTGCTTCGTTCCAATGAATTTAGCCACTTGTTCAGCAGCAGCCAGATCAGGAGACCCAGGCAAGCCAATTGAGAAGGAATGAACCTTGGGCCAGTTGTAAATGGCGGATCCGTCTTCATCCGGACACTGAAGAATTTTCTCGGCCTCTCTGACCGTGATGGAGGCGATAAGACTGGAATCCAAGCCACCGCTGAGCAAGACGCCAAACGGAACGTCAGCCATGAGCCGGCGATGAACAGCCGTCTCGAGAGCTTCTCGCAAGCGCGTCAAATCAGATTTCTCAGTTGGAATTCGTGTAGGGTCCCACCATTCCGGCTTGAAGTAACGAACAGACTTCCCAGTTTCGGAATTGTAGATGTGACCAGGGGGAAAAATTTGGATGTCATCGCAGTCATCTTGGAGAGCCTTCATTTCAGATGCATAGTAGCGTGTTTCAGGGTGAGCGCTGTTGGTTCCGAAGTAGAGCGTCGTGATTCCGATGGGGTCACGGGCTGCAATGTACTTGTCCTTCTTTACGTCGTAGAGCACAAAGCTGAACATGCCCTTGATCAAGTTGATGAAGGATGGGCCCATTTGCTCGTACTGAAATTTATCCGAAAAAATTAGACCTTTGAATTGGTATTTTGTGGTATCTAGAGTATACGATGAGATGCTCACCAAATGCAAAATAATTTCACAGTCCGAATGAGTTTGGAACTCAACGTCATGCTTCAAAAACTTCCGAAGTTCGACATGGTTGTAGATCTCTCCGTTGACGGTAAGCAGAATTGACTTGTCAGCGTTGGTTAAGGGCTGCGATCCACTATCTGGATACAGAAAATCTAATTTCTTACTCAACGTTAGGACAGCTGTTCTAGCCAAACTACTTCGGACCATGCGACTCAAGCGAATAACTTACCCACTCCAACAATTGCTAATCGCTCGTGACACAAAATGTTGTTCTTAGCGACCTGACATCCACTCCAGTCCGGGCCGCGGTGCCGCATACTGAAAATTTAAAACATTGAGTCAATACGAATAGCAACGAATTAAGTTACATAACAAGCATGATATACTTACGACTTCGACAAGGCAAGTGCCTTGACCCGCACATCTTCGATGTTTCCATGATAGTTCAAAATAGCGAAAATTCCACACATTGTTCGGCAACCTTATTGTTCTCTTCCAAATCTGTATAAAGCGGTAAAAATTATTAACATGGGTTGTAACCAACAACAGCGTATCAATGCCAAAATTTTTGAGAGCTTTGCATGGGGCATTTATGGACTTAAAACGGGTCACATCCTACTTCTTAATGCATCTCAATTAGCATCTTATTATTTCACGCATGACTCGCTCGGTAATTTGGAATATTCTAAAACCGTGGCCACCAGCTGTCATATCAATTTCACGGGTAATGTATTCAGAAACTCTACAATTGAACACTTCAATTTTTAGTGTGTGCATGAAATATTCCAGTCTCACTTAGTTCTAAAGCCAGTCCAGAGCAATATCAAAAAAATTATACGTAGGCATCACAGATAATGAAAAATTCAACTCTAGGATTATTTCTGTGTTTTACTAACTCGAACTGGTATGGTGGCAGATCAGATCAGACACATGTAAAGCAGATGCTTGTAGGGTACCTATTCCTTTCCGTTCAGAAACTCTACAATTGAATATTTCAATTTTTAGTGTACCTATACATGAAATATTCCAGTCTTACTTCTACTTCTAAAGCCAGTCAAGAGCAATATTAAAAAATTATACGTAGGCATCACAGATGATGAAAAATTCAACCCTAGGATTATTTCTGTGTTTTATTAACTCGAACTGGTATGGTGGCGGTGGCAGATCAGATCAGACACATGTAAAGCAGATGCTCGTAACTTTAGGGTCATTATGCTGCTGTGAACGTGAGCTCAATACGGATCTGCACGTTGCATTACATGTGACATTCTTAATGTAAGAACAAGGATCATATAATAACCACGTTTTATGGATCGATAGGAAATGGGAGATACTGTGCCTAAATTGCCCACTAAAAAATTATACGTAGGCATCACAGATAATGAAAAATTCAACTCTAGGATTATTTCTGTGTTTTACTAACTCGAACTGGTATGGTGGCAGATCAGATCAGACACATGTAAAGCAGATGCTCGTAACTTTAGGATCATTAATGCTTGCTGTGAACGTGAGCTCAAACGGTCTGCACGTTGCATTACATGTGACATTCTTAATGTAAGAACAAGGATCATATAATAACCACGTTTTATGGATCGATAGGAAATGGGAGATACTGTGCCTAAATTGCCCACGTAGCAGTTATCGAATAGTTCTTAAGCCTCAGCGTTCAGCATATTCATTTCTATGAAAATTTATAAATTTATATAATTCGTCTTGCTGAGTGGATAATTTTTCAAACATCCTGCCCATAACTCAGCAAAATTTAGCATAATTTGGAAAAACACCGTGACGGTCGATTAGTGGTCGATTACACCCTAGAATTGTTGGGATTTGAATGTGACCATAAATTCGCTCAATTCAATTGGTCCCTTTATTTGACTCAACGGAACGTTACAATTGAAACTCTAGCATATTATGAATCGCCATAATCTTAATGATTCGAAAGCTGCTATTGATATAAACATTCTCCTTTTCACTCGCTTCAAATTAAACTTAAAAGCTATGTTTTCCGTATCAACTATTTTTATATGTAATGCAGTTCAAAATGTCACTCCATATCGTGGATCAAGTGAATGTTATATGCAGTTTTAATGCATGCCTATTCCAAATTCCAATGCACTTCGAACTCTGGACTACGGAAATAAAATGTTTATACTATATAAATATTCTGCTTCTAAGAATTAGCCTCATTCTTTTACAAAGAATTAATTCCTGCTAATTTCCTTGTAAAATCAAATTTGTTAGGCACCAGTTTAAGTAAACAAAACTGTTACCTAGTCCTGTTATTGCTGGGCGTCTGTTATCCGTTGCACACAGTCAGTTAGCTATTGTGTTTCTTAATGCACACAACTGTTGGTTTTCGGTATTTCTGCTCTACTTGAAATCTTTTGCTTGTCGCCCAATTTTCTTTGAAATCGTTTGGTCAAGCGGAAAAACTTTTAACGCTATACTATTGTTCCAACGAAACTAAGGGACAAAATGCTTGCAGTCAATGACACCTAAAAATGAACTGTCTTCATCCCTCTGAGTTTTTCAACCCTTAAATGAACATGGAACAAGAAGGGAAGGCTCCCGAAGGCACGAGAAGCTGTGCGTAACTTAACATAACAAAACCAGAACAAGCTGAGATTTCACGGAAAATCACAGAAGCCTAAACGTAATTTTCCAAAGAAGTCTCCTTTGTTTAGAATACGTGTTCTTCATACCCTGAAAAATGATGCAATCTATTCTCAGCAACAAATTTCCAGTTCATGCTGGTAGTCTAGGCCTCATATTATTACTATTGTCTGACTAATCTTAAGCCGGATATCGGACCGAAATATCCTGCCCAAATCATAGACATATGCGTCAACCGTAATTATTAGAAAATCCAAATACGCGTCACGCAATCCACGTAATTTTACAGCTTTGTGTGTCTGTGGTTATTTATAATTTTAACCTAGAACTAGAACCTTAAAGTAAAGTGAAACACGTGGAGAGATAAGAACACTAACCTCGAGTCAAGTGTGTTTACACTTGATGAGGAAATACATGGGACCCTAATCCGCTAAAGCTAAAGCCTCAGTAAATCTGTGTCAATTTGTCTAACCACTACCTTAATAGCTACTGCGGTACAATATGCTACACGTAAACCTGCTACCGGATATATAATCGATAATTCGATCGAAATATATTGCGACGTATTTTTCGATACAGAATGAGAGAGCTACACAATAAAGGATGTTTCAGCAAATATTTATTATCACTAGCTTATTGTTTTTTAATTTTTCGAACACAGAGTTAACTGTTAAACTTTATTTTCATATGAAACTTTGTGATCTCCGGGTTTAAGATGACTTAAACCGAATTTGACCAGTATTTTGTAAAATTCGTATCATATACATGCAATAGATATTATGGGCGTTAGATCGAGTTTAAAATGATAGTAAAATTTGTAATTTGAATGAGAATGCTAGTTAAATTGACCCAAATAAAGTGAATTGGGTAAAATGACCGCACACGAAATGGAGTATCGAATTTTTCTTAAAGCTGAAAATCGCTCTGCTTTCCCTCGTTAATTCGTTTTGCTATGTTTGGTATACTCATATTTGACAAAGCCTGTGCTAATTGGAAATGAATATTTTAAATTAAATGCGAGATACATCAAGGCTACGATTCAAACTGCCCATTAAGATGTGCGTTTTGTAAGTACATACACTTCACTCTACCCTAACCTGAACCTGACTCCAAACACTACAGTTTAAATTAAATTGAAATGAGTTATTCTTAGCAATTTTTCGGGGTAAATGTTAAATTTTATACTAAACCGTATTTTTTATACCGATAATATTATATTTACAGCCCCTTATCATGACAATCTTGATTTTTGTCGGGCTGACTACAGGTGTAAATAATTACAGGCTTTGCCTAATTACATATATTTCTTAAAATTGAAGCCTCACCTGAACCGAGAAGTCTAGAAGCGTGTGGCAAACAGACCAGCAGCTATTCCTTTCAGTCCTGATTTCGAGAACGAAGTGAGCGGAGCCTACACAATGTTAGTGCTATTAAGTAACTCGGATTGACATGCTTGGCTGCGTCGGAGAGGAACAGAGTGTGCAATTTTGTTTGCAGTCCGCTGAATTTGGGAGCTTGGGCTTAACGTTGAATCCTGTAATTAATTCAAGCAAAAGGGGATGGTCGTCGTATATCCTTGATGGATACGTCGCTCAAGCCTCAGACCTCATACCAATATTCTGATACAAATCATATATACATGCACTCACTTAGTGCAAACACTGGTACACAATTACACGTATAATTAAGTATTCTGTTCAGCTAGATAGCGTTTTGCTCATGCTTTTGTGTCCATCATATTTGCACGTGGAGAGAGGATAGGTCGGTTATTTCATTGGCCTAAACTTAATTAAAATTAAACTGTTAAAATCCTCGAGCTCCTGGTTCATGATGATACGTAATCTTAATCCATGGTTTGCGTTTTTTGCTGTTAAATGTTACATCGAGAGCAAAAAATGGTATAGATTGCCACATGGTGTCTTTTAAATCGTATACACTGGCAATTGGCATAGTTATTCATAATTATTCATTTAACGCTACACAACAGGGTCGCCGGTGGCCGCTTTGAGATCCCATTTGCAAATAATTTATTCGTTGGTTTTAACAGATTTCGGAGGTAGTTTAATTTTTATAACAATATCAGCATTTTTCATTATTTCCATGGGCTATTTACGTGTGTACAAGTAATTTGAAGACGTCTTCAGCCAAAGCAGGAGCCAAAGCATTCAACAAACCCTGGAGATCAGCGTTGGTCTTGATAAGTTCACTTTTGTTCCTACACAAGAAATGAATAATGAATTGATCATATTCTTATGTTATAAAAACGGAATCTAAGTTATTCCAAATTTTCTGTCCATACCCAATGACGAACGGTTCAGCTTTCGCCACCAAATTCTGAATTTCTTTCATCTTCCCTAAAATGTACATTTCCAAAGCATTCTCTTTGTTCACGGATTCCATAAAGAAATCAACGCAAAGGTCCTTCAACTTATCCACCATGTATCTATCAGCAAGTTCATACAGACTTGTACTGACGTCTTCGAAGTTCTCAACTTGTCCACAGTAAAAATAACGAAGCAGTTCACGAAGGGCTTGTGGATTGGAGTCCTTGATTTCGACAACCTTTTCTTTGGATTCCTTCAGGTCATGCTCAAACATTTTAGCGAAAACGGGACTGTTTACTGATCATGAAAAAAGCACGAATTAGAAATGCAGACATTTTGCTTTTTCAAGCCTCAAAATATCGCTCGTTCCGCCGGGCCGGACAGCAAGGTCTTTACCGCTTAATACGAAAATGTGTGCTGGAAAAGTTTCAGCTTCACACTGAATTGACACGTCTGAAATTGCCGTTGATAAGAAATACTTGGCCCGGTCAAAAACTTTTTGCTTCTTGTTTCCGACTGGCATATAATTGAATTTCGGAATTTGATACTGCAAAACTTCGGGTTCTGCTTAAAAACATTTTAACATTGGTCATATGTCATATTTCACGTTTTATTTATACTAAAGTGAAAATGACAGAATATATTAAAATATACACGTACTAATTTCTTTCCTAACGTGAATCACTACTCGGAATTCATTTGCCAAATTGGACCATTTTCTTGCTAAGGTTACGGAATCCAAGTCATGACAATAGTCGTATTGGTGTCCAGTCGGTGAAATGATTAGCTCGTTCAATTCTTTTTCTCGGAACGTTACTTCAGTTTGTGCCACTTCATTGCAGCGAATCTTTAGTTCGATTCTTGAAATTTTAGGTTGATAATCTTTTGTACAGCTGGATATCAAATTTTTAGAGTGATAAATTTCAATTCCTTTCAACTCAGGTAGAATCTTCATTTGACTGTTTAATTAAAAAATTACATCATTTATGTTATTTAATTTCACATCGAAATACTAACAAATAAATAATGACACGAGTGCTTACAAGTGGTTTGGAAAATTTGAAAAAAGTCCATGGGTAAATGAAACAGCATCGGTTTGGGGATACCAGCAACTTTCTTGTTCGCAAAGATGCTGCTCGACAATTGCTTTTGTCACAAGAACCCGGAACTCGTAGATTTCATTTTGCGTCTTGGGTATTTGTACAATCTCAAACTTTGGAAAGTTTTGAAATAGTTAATGATCCGGATGTACAGATAGGAAATATTCTGTGCTGGTTATGATTTATGATGTACTTAACTTACCTTGTAAGTACGGTTGAAATTTGCTGACATGATCTCAGGATTCAGGAGATTAAAAATTAGTGGTAGTTCGACTCGGCGTCAGCTGAAGGGAAATGCTTTTAGATTTCTGTAGGGGCCTCTACCATACCGAAAATCGGGAGGTAGAGGTACGAAATTGTAATTTATGAATCTGTCAACTCATTCAATTCTGTAAGTTGAATTTGTTTCTGTTGTTCTGATAAGCCAGCGTGGAAACGATTGGCAAGGTAATAATGAGTTGCCGTTACCATTTCCCATATAGTTCATAAATATTATTCCGTGAAACAAGGCATAAAACTTGCAGATACTTTGATTAACGTGTAATATATCCGTTCAAATTAATATTTCCTGTTAATATGTGCAAATACACTTCAATTTATTCTAGAAGCCCAAACTATATACATAGTTAAAGTTGCAGTTTGAGCATAGCAGAATGCAGGCTTGAGCAGCAGAATAATATAAATATGCAGCACAATACAAAGTCCAAAGTAAGAAATTGTAATTGATCTCTCATCAACGCCCAGTCTGCAAATACGGATAGATACGTTGAACTCTGTCAAGATTCGAAAAACATATATGACCTGTCCTTGGTTCGGCTATATAATTCGTATCCATGCTTTAAACTTGATGAGCTTTGACCAGTGATTACTTTGTATTTGATGTGTGTCAGCTATAATTATTTTGACATGATCTCATGATTCAGGAGATTAAAAATTAGTGGTTGTTTCATGTGTCAGCAGAAGGGACTTGATTTTATAGCTCAGATCACCGGTTTAAAGCAGTTTTTGCTCAACAATTAATGTTGGGTTTGAGCCTGGAAACTATGCCTGTATGTACGGCCTGAACTAAAGACAAGTTGGCTTGGTTTGACTTGTCAGCTTCATATTCCAAGCTGAATTCAAGTCTGAACTCAATTAAGTGTAAAAAAAATCCACATAAACAATGATTGACACTATCAGTGGACTTTTGACATAAGGTTTTAGTTTGAACCATTAACCCAAAACCATATCTACTGTTCCAAAGTATCGGGAAGTTATTCTGTAATTAGCTAATGCTGTAGTAGTGCATAGCAGGTCAACAGGAGCCTACAAAGTTCCGAGGCGATTTCAAGTATTTATTAGTATATTTTCAGGAGACTCGTGTAGCAGTTTAAATGCTGCAAATTTACATTCACGTTTAGCTCTCGTGCAAAGTTTTAATTACCTACTTATAATAAGGAAAATGCCTTGAATTTGATAAGTCGCCTGACGACTCGAGATTCTGAAACTCTCATTTGAA
>VNWX01003177.1:0-10679 GCA_009869905.1 Ceratophysella communis | reverse complement strand
CACAAACCAGCAGACCATTTCAAACAAGTGAACCATGTTTGCTAATAATTTCAAAAACCTACTGTTTGACACTAAACCTCTTAAAAGTTCTAGCAGCTTAGATTTTTCTAACATGATTTACTCCTTACTTTTCAGGTCGGTATCCATACGGTCCAGGTGGCCACACAAGCGGAGCCTGGTCAGAACCGGAAGGCTACGAATCCGATACCCACGGTTATAAATATTCAACTTTGGATCGGAGAAAGCAACGTGGTCGGAATTTCGAAGCTGAGTATTTCAGTCCTGAACCAGCCTACACTCCTGCGGCCATTCCCGGACTTCGTTTCACACCAGGACGAATCGAAGATTATACACCTGGCGGAACTTCAGCGGCTAGTCGTCAAATTCGACGGCATCATCCTACACTTAAATGGTATTTAACAAAATGCATGTATGGCTTTTCTATGAATTACTTGTATTTCGTGTACCTACGAGGTTTTATAAAAGCAAATTCTGTAAACCATTGTTTTATTAATTAGCTTAGCGTCGAGTATTACTTTTAAATAAAGGGGTTGAAAATTTGTAGTCAAACGGGTAGGTGCATTCTGGGTGACCGTTGGAACATGAGACACAGGTCAAACAAGTTCTTATCAATTTCTGTTTCAGGGCACTTGGATCCAAAGACCTTGGCTACGAGAGTGATTCTAATTTGGTGATTCGAAAACGCGAAGAAATCGTGAGCACTCCGCCACCTCCACCGCTAAGTCCCGCTGAACAGCGTCAAGTCTACGTGGAAATTCAGAAGGGTGGTGAAGTCCCTTTACAAGGACTGCGAAAACCCGCACCGGAAAAACCTCGAGGTTAGTTACCCATTTTAGCAATCATTTACACCCATTTGCTCATTAGCATTTTCAGCTACAACTATCGTAAACTATCCGATCGGCCACTGAACTCTTAATTAGAAATAGACTTGAATATGCATATCTCAGTAAATTTTAAATTCGTCCAATTCTTGGGCGAGTGACGTCAACTGTCAATGTCAATTCACTCGGCTTCCTTCTCCTTGACTTAAGGGTTTTAGTATTGGAGCTTTTCTGGGCTAATGCTTATTTGCTGACAACAGTGGTATGTCTGTAATTGTCTGTTGCACTGTTTCAATGCTCACACCTAACAATAGGAATTTGGAATTTGTCGGCCATAGCCTCAAATTATTTGTTTTAATATTAGCTTTCTTGTTCTGTTAAATATTAACGATTTTCTACTAACAGTCGTGATCGTGAGTGAAGTCATTTTTTTCAAGTGAGAGACTTAAGCATGGTATCAGGTTGGTCTGGAGCCGGAAAGAAAGATATAAAATATCGTAACGGAATAACTAAACCTGTAAGTGTAACGCCAACAAATTTTTTAAATACATTTGAAATCAAATGCCGTCGAAACTAAGCAGGGCTGTGAATGTGGACAAACGGTTGTAGATAGTCAGGGAATGCTAGAAAATACCTGAAATACTCAAGAACATAATTAGGTATTTATTGTAGCCGAACAAAAGACACAGTTCAAAATCTTTGCTAGTACACATGGCCTAAACGCTGAAGCACACAAAAACTGCACACACTACTGCACCCAGCCTGCCAAGCCAAAATATGCCAAAATGCACATTCCTTCCAGAACACGCCCGATTAGCCAGGCGGAGCCCGGGAGCACGGAGCTAGAAGTACTGGTGAAGGTGACTGTACAAATATGCTTAAAACTTCCCCTGTAGTTTGACCTCGCAAAAAACCCAAAGCGATCTTGGAATTTCTATTTAACAGCCTCCTACCTCCGAAGAATCAGAATGCCCACTTTCGAGGAAGCTAAGCGTGGGCTTCCGTTTCGTTCCAAGTCCAAAAGCAGCGGAGCTGGAGTTACCGAGACACCCAAAAGTATTCGTGGTGGCCCACCCAAACCTCAGCAACAGCAGCATAGTAATGTGGCGATTATTCAGGACCGGATTACGGCGAAATTGAATCGTTCCAAATCCGACTTGAATCCCAGTAGTGTTCCCAAAAGTACGCCAAGCGGAAGCCGGCCGTCCAGTGCCATGTCCAATGCTTCCTCTGCGTCTAGATTAATCCACACTGTCCGAACAACGCGTCAAATTCGTGTCGGTGGCCCATCTGGCATTCCAGTCCGAACACCGACAAGTGGATTGTCCCGCAATCCAAGCGTCGAGAAACTTTGTCTCAGCTCACCTGAACTGACGTCTCCGCGGGAGGTCAAGAAGGCTATGGAAACTTCTCATAGACTTACCATCAAATTGCATCAAGAGAAAGCGGAATCCCCAGCCAAGACGAGTTCTATTGAAATACGGAAATCGGGCATGAAGAAAAGTCCTGTTAAAAACGGAAAACCGAGTACAGCTAAAATCGTGAAAACAGTGAAAATTGCTGTGGAAAACTGGAAATGGTATTCCGACAAAGCCACCCAGACGGGGCGGGGGTAGCAAAATATCCGAAGTTATACCAACTTTAAAAGTAACACGGGCGAGCCCTAGTCCAGTAGCTTCCCGACACGCCGGCTGTCTATCCCCGCATCATTCTCGCCCCACATCCCCAGGGTCTACGGGAATCTCGGCATCCAACTCCTTGTCGAATCTCCATCGCGGTGGGAGCTGTAGTAGCCTCAACCTGGGTTCTGGTACGATTAATCCGATTCGGGCTTCTGGGAAATCTCCAACAGCCGAGTCCTCTACTAATGGGAAAACTAAATCTAAACCCAAGGCTGGCGTGTCAGCAACAAGTGGAAGCACTAAGGCAGTCCTTATTGCAACTAAAAAATGTAGCCGTGAGGCTGGGGATGGACGGGAGTCGACGGAGGTGCTGAAAAGTAGTAATCGGATTACGGACAAAAAGTCCAGTGCTGGAGACGCGGAGAAAGTTAAGTCAACTAAAGCCGACGCCAAAAAGTTGGACAACAGCGCTGGGTCTAATGAGCCTTCGTCTGGAATCAGAGCAGAGCCGAATCAGGGTCGAGCAGTAGCTATGCCACAAAGGTCTGACCCTCATCGTCAAATTCAAGCTAAACCGATGGAAATTCCGCGTAAAATTCCAGGCACCTATTCTACTGTTCCGCCGAGGCGTGGACGAGGCTATGAAGTGATGGCATTCACTGAAACCTCTCATTTCAGATCCCTTCCAGCCTTGACCCCGTATCTTAAAGAAACTGGACGTGTGTCCAGGTCAACTTTTCTGACAGTCAAGACGGCTCCTGTTCCGCGGCCCACGCTGACCTCTGTACTTCGAGAAAGGTTGGGATTCGAGAGTCGTGTTGGATCTTTGGTTTCCAGAAGCTCATCGATGCAAAGTCTTCGTGGTGGACGAAAAGAATATTCTTCGTATATTTTGGGACTTCAGCACTCAAGAAAGCGCTCTCCGCGTTTCGTACAACTTCACCGCTTGTATTCCAGTCTCGAACGTCTTGGGGAATTGGAAAAGTCGACTTCGTTATACGACATTCCAATTCTTAGTTTAGAGCGACAGTTGGACTTTGATGCCTGGTGGAAGCTTCGAAATAGACTTCGGGTTGACGATGAAATCGCTACCATTTCTAAACATTTATCCAATGCCCAGCAGAATCGAGAGTGTTTCTTCAGACCACGCAAATTAGAAGATTTCCGTTGGAAGGGCGACTCGGGGCTCAGAATCAAGAAATTCACGATTGAGGAGCTCCGAAGATTCTTGGTCAATGGTGACTGGGGTGTTCGAGGTCCAGCGTCTACTGAATTGAAAACCGCAATGGATGTTTACAAAACAGCATGGCGAGGGGCATCAGTCAAAGAAGTGGCTCTGAATATGGAAGTCGCATCTCTGTCCAAGAATAACCCAGAGTATTACGTTTCTGAATATTCTCGCTACGGCTGGCTTCGCCGAGCTTTCTCCATGAGTTCAACATTATCCGATGAGCAAAGGGAAGGAATCAAGCGGCGACTTGGGTCCTTGATTAAAAGAACGGTGGAAGCAAGCAAAGATGGCGATTCAAGGCCGAGTTCCGCTGCTTCGGGAGGTCGTCCAGTTACGACTACCAGAATGGGAATGACCACGTCCTCGCTACCTTATAAGCACGAACCTGGAGTGGCTGTAGGCGCTGATGGCTATCTCACAGAATCTGCCAAGAAGCAAATTTCCCGTACTTTGAGTCAGGCAATTCGTGAACGGAAGAGTCTCAAGTCCACTGACGAAGAATCCTCGGATCATTCAGGAAAAACGGTTATCCGTCGAGTTCCAGTGTCCACTCAAGTCTTGTTACAGAAAAATAAGAGTAAATCCGCCCTACTCGGCACCAAAATCCCGCCGTATTCCGTTTACTGCACCAAGGATGTTCCATCCAAAGTTAGCTACTTCGAACAACGGTACACCAGTACAAATGACCCAGAGATCAAAATCAAGTCGTATTCAACTGCTACCCTTCCGCTACCCCGAAGAACCTATGATGTTCGCAGCAAGAGTCCTTTGCAATCTACAAGAAGCGTGTCACCTGGCGTACGTCGGGCTACGAAGACACTCGCCCCACCTTCGCCACGACGATCCCGCTCGGCTAGTCCCACCACAGGTGCTTGGAAGTATGACGATCCCGCGCATCGCTACATGTCCCACGTCAACGTTATTAGCAAGCTAGCTTCAGCTATACTGAAACGCGATGACGACTTACGAAAACTGGTATCTCGTGAAGTCTACGAGCAAAATCGTCTAGAACGGCTTCGTCTCGCCAATTCGGGCGAAGTAGACCGTCTCAAATATTACTACGAAACTTACTACCCTCCTGATTATTCCAAATTTAAGTCCGAGGTCAATCTGCTTCGCTGTCTTTTCTGCTCTGACCCCGATCTAGCCCGGATTACTGGAACGCATTCCCCGCATATTGACCGACGTTGTGCCAGTGCGGATATTTTCAAAGAAAAATTTGACACCTACGACCGAGCCCCGGATGGTCGAGAATCGTCTCCACAAATGTGCAATTCCCCTGACCTGTACTTCAGTTCCCGTTCCCGGAAACCGATCTACCAACCCAGCTCGACACCAAACGTGTGTCAACCAACGCTAACGGCGCACTGCTACCTGGACTCTCCCACCAAGTCCATGACAGACTACAGCTCGGACTTTTCCGGTGGGTACTGGGACCAATATTCTGAATCCACCATGCCACCATCCCTCTCCCCAACCCCTACCACGAGTTCAGGCTACAACACAGTTCCGCCACGGAGTTCAGATGGCCGGAATAAGAACTGGAATCTTGATCCGAGTATTCATCAACCGAAATATCGTTATGTCCCAGCCCAAGCCCAACATGGCTTACCCCCACCTCCGCCCATTCCGCCGCTTCCCATGATGTCCGCGCTTCGAAGCCCACGTCCACCTTTCAATACGAGTGCTGATAACCTGAATCCATATCTCTACCGCAGTGTTCGCTACTGGAATCCGAATTCGAGGACTCGGAAAGGTGACGCGTCAAATGATTCTTATACTAAGCTGTACTATTACTACGGGGTGGTGTAGGGAGTCGCTAGATTATTTATTTCAAAGGGTCTCCAACGAAATTTAAAATGATTTCGACCCATTTCAATTTTCTGAAACACTTTCTTGTTGACTTAGGCCCTGTCTTCCGGCTCCAGACAACTGTGTGAACTCAGGGCGTATTTAGACGGAAACTATTACTGCCTTCATTCCAGTATTTACGTACTGTTTGTCTTCTGATGCTTCCATTCTGTATAGCTTTAAGACTAATACTTGCATGTGGACTACCTGACGTGCTACCGGACCAGCAGCGCCTGCATGTTGCAAATACTAATACGGCTCTCATTCAAATTGTTCATTATTATTCAAGGGTTTTTCAATATAAAATCGATCATTGCAAAGCCAACTTGCTGAATCCAAAGCTTAAAAAAAATATGAAGCCAGTACCTACCGCTAATAATCAGTACCATTGTCTTTTCAAACACTTGTAGCGTTTACGTAACGTTCGCAAATAGTAAGTGACTTTCTATATAAGATTTTACGTTGAAATAATTTACGTCTTCTGGTATCACTATTTCTGAAATATAAATAATTAGTCTTAGATCTTAAATGTGGGGGCTATTACTCATTGATAGTGTTTAGTTGTGGGGTTGATTATGTTTGTTTAAAACACGTTTGAGTGTTCGAACTTTCTCCGCTTTTTCCGGCATAAAATTAGCGTGTAATTCCGAGTTTAGATTTTCAGCAAACGACAGTCTAAAAATAGTTTTTTTCTCATACAAATTGCAAGTATTCTGTATGGTTGATAGAAACTTTGACATTCAGATTCCTAACGGTGCTTTAACTAGAGAGCGAGTGATTTAAATTTTAGTACCAACGTCATACGTCGCATTGAATTTTAAAACGGTAATCTTATGTTGCTAGATATAATCTTATGTTCCTTCAGTTAGATTTCCTTGATTTGTCTAGTTCCAGTGAAAGTGCATCGCATTTCGCATCATAGAAAAATACGTATCCAGTATTTCTTCATACTTCTGTCATCTGTTCTTAGAAAGTAGGCGTTCAGTAGTAATTTCGCTAATTCTTATATGTTAATGTGCTTAAAACTGTAAATAAACATTACTATGTCTGTACTAACTGCATATGCATGTGCATGACCTTATTCGTGCTAAACTAACTCATTACTACTCTTAGCTCCTTCCAACAACTATCACGGAAAATAGCCAGATTTTCCGTCGGACAATTGCTTCCTTTTACTGTAATATTCGTGGCCTACAGTTGTTAGCATTGTGTGTAATACATTCATCCACAGATTACAGTGGACGTTACCATGGACCAATTCCGCCGAATCGAAATTCAGCTCCGAATCCGATTACCGCTCCTCGACTCAGCAATGGTCATACAAATGGAACGAGTCTTGGACGAAGTGTATCCCTGCGAGAAGAACGTCCGAATAATCCCAACCAGCACTTTCACTATGTCGAAGCCGAGGTTGAGAATCATCGAACCGCTAGTCAGACTTCCTATAACCCTGCTTCTCCACGTAAGAAAATGCTGATTTTTTATGATTTTTGGATCGTGAATTTTTTGATTTTTGAAAGCATATTTGTTTTGTGTGATTCAGCTGCAATTTTGAATATATTTTGCCTGTATTTATTTGCAAGCAAGTAACCACACTGCAAAATGCTGCTGTATGCACTACAAAGCTAAACCAAGCTGCATCTTGTGTATCTGTGTTCTGAATACTCTTGAACGACGAGTTTACATGTTTTGTGAAGCTTTTGTGCCATCATTGAAAAGCGTATATCCCTGCGGACATATTATGGAAGTAGATCGGAAACATTTGACATTTTCAGATTTCTGAGCTCCGAGTAGGCGGAGTAGTTGGTAATATGTATTCATGAGCTCAACTGTTGACTGGGGGTTGAAGGTTTAAGCTCCTATTGTGCCCTGTAATCTCCAACCTTTACATTTTAAGCTGTCGTTATGTGTGCTAATGATATTCCTGGGATTTAAATAGCGTAAAAGCCGTTCTGTGTATTTAATTAAAATATAATAGTAGACTTTATTTACTAATAATGAAGTTAGATCGTCGTTTTTTTCCCAAGCCTTCATTGAGCCTGGAAATTCTGCATATTTAAAATCGACTTCCACGGAAATTGCGCTTCAGGTCGATATTTCCCTCATCAAAATAATTTTAAATGTGTGTCTCTCGCTCTGTGCAGTTTTCCCGCAATGATAGAACACGATTTGAGTTTACCTGTGGTTCTTTTCTCTGGCTTTTTGTTGTTTGAAGAAGATCAAAAGACATGAGGAGATGTTTATCATCATTATTCTCTTGGTTGAGACTTTCTTTTGTTCTCGCTGCTCTCCTTTTTTATTACTCTAGATGGAAATGTGTAGTCCCACATTCTTTCTGCCTGCTCGTTTTCATGGGTTGAGCCAAAGCGACGACTTCAATCAGTTCTCGGTTTTATGTGTTTCCTTAGGCGCGCGTCTGGGCATGGGTTAACATGGAGAAAGTCGGAGAAAGTACCACTGGCCAATTTGGACTTGATTGTTTTGGGATTAGAGCACCCATGTTTAAATGCGTCATACGCCAGTCACTCATTTAGCCCGAATCTTATCGGGTAATCCCATTTTATATGGTTTTTGTAGATTTATTTCCTGGATATGCGCCACACGATCAAGATACCGTCCATAACTAGTGCTAAGGGAAAATATTGCCTGTGACTGTGACTGTATGACGTACTACGAACCCTAACCCCAAAGTCCCCAGAACTCAAGAAAAAACGCACTCGACTGAAGAATCCCGATGAGAAAGGAACGTTTATTTTGTATCCCTTGGGTGTTGTTGATTTAGTTACAGAGCACAAGCACACTAGACGCAAGGAACAATAGAGAGCGCCAACCCCAAGCATTCTTGAGATAAAATGTCAATTACATGTCATAAACAAGGGAATTCCCGAGCCAGATTGCTTCTAGTGATTTTCGCCCATTCCACTAAGAAAAGGCTACGAACGTGACAAAAATCTTGGCTTTTGGCTTTTTCGAAATATTTTACTTGAGGTACCGAAAATTTCAGAAATAGGTTTCATTAATTTCTTTTACCGTAGGTATGACTGGCTTTGAATGCGGGTTTTCGCATGTTTTTAGTTTCTTCGACATTACGTTTGAAAATTAATATGCAACGGCAACATAACACATTGAATAACCAGACCCTTCGATCTTTTTCTTCTAAGGAACAAAATATTTAAGCCTGTAACATTCTCCGCCTTGAATCTGGATCGAGTGAAAGCTGACTTTCTCCACGTATTTTCTAATGAGTGAAATTTGATACCCGCTTGCATGTAATATTTTGACAAGGATGTATTATATTTCAAAACACTAATTGCGAAGGAATAATGCTCACAGTAATTTGTCAGGTCCTACTTTGTTAGGGGGTTTAGGTTCCATGTTATTTGGGTCTCGGTCGTCTCGTTTGAACAGTGGTTAAAGCTTCAGATATGGCCTACTCAAAACGCTACGTCCCAACTGACGACGCACAACCCCAAAATATGATCAGATCATGCTTTTGAGCTAACGAATCTTATTCTCGTATTTATTTCCTAACCAAGCCCATACGTTCTTCACAAAATCCTACCTTGGTCTGGCTTCCACGTCCACAATAATGTTGTGATATGACATGAAGCTCCCATTTCCCTTGAGGAACTTAATAGGATTTTGTCCTTTTGAGCAGAGCTCCTCTTCAATTTTCTCTCAAGTCAGCTATGATATCATTTCTGTAGGGATTTTGAGCCGCTCATTCAATCTTGAATATTGCTCATGAACCTCCGGCCACCTCTTCACCTACATAAGGGTTCTGGGGCGAGATGATTATCTTTTATTTCAAGGCAAGCCCAATGAAAAAGGTCAATAGCGATTTCTAAGTGAAAGCTAAGCCAGCTTTGGAATTCTCCGGCAGTCCCATGTCAAATTAATTTGGTATTGGCCTCTGCTCTGGGTTCCAATTTTAGAAATCCTTGAGTGCTATATCTCTTTCAGATTTTTAACAGTACCTGTTCGTTGTGCGGTCTTATGATCATGTACGTATTCGTTGGTACAAATAAATAGGATAGGAAAAAAATATGGCATCGACGTATCGCATAGCGCATATGAATTTTTATGATTCTAATTGAATGAAACGAGATCAACCTTTGCACGAATACCTATTTATAAGTGTCCAAGGTTAGAAATATTAATGATTTCATTATTTTTTAATGGCAGTGAGTCCAGTCAAGTATGCCGAGTCTCAAGTCAATATCCATTACAAAGCCCCGGTTCGCCTCGAAGAGAAAGAATACATTGGAGAAGAAGAATTACGTAAACGCCAAATCGCATCAATGCGAAGATTCTATGAAGAACAGCGTCATCGAAAATACCTTCAGGAAATCCAGGATATGGAAAACCGGCGTCACATGGATAATTTCACGTAAGTTTTAACTGCGACCCTTTCCCTAAATTAGTATTCATGCAAAATATACACCGTTAGGCCAAAAAAGGGATTACAGTGTGTTTTAATGACCGTGGTCGTTGCTTCAATGCGAAGATTCTATGAAGAACAGCGTCATCGAAAATACCTTCAGGAAATCCAGGATATGGAAAACCGGCGTCACATGGATAATTTCACGTAAGTTTTAACTACGACCCTTTCACTGAATTAGTATTCATGCAAAATATACACCGTTAGGCCAAAAAGGGGATTATAATGTGTTCTAATGACCGTGGTCGTATCTTTTCGATTTTGTTTGAGGGCCTCATTCGTACTTTAGAGACTTTTATAGCAAATTAGAGTCAGGTTCATAGACGCCGTCGCCCACAGCCCGTTGGCTAAGGCTCGTAGTAATATTTGGTTTCATGGGTACTTTGGGGAATTAAAATATATTAGTTGGAAGTAATGGCTGGGATAGGGTATAGAGTAGAGTAATTTGGCTCGAAGCAATATTTAAGCGTATGAGTTTTTGGTATGCTAGCGTTAAACTAGAATGTCGCACTAAACCCATGTAAATCTAATTATTTTTCAGTCCATCTCAAAAGTCACCTATTCCGTTGAATCGCTATGACGGAGTCATTGAAGAGCCACCACGACCGAAATGGATGCGAGAGAAAACACCGGAACCCAAACTAGTCGCCAGAGCCCTGTACAACTTTGTAGCTCAGAACTCGAGGTAAGCT
>VNWX01003176.1:0-10679 GCA_009869905.1 Ceratophysella communis | reverse complement strand
TGTCACGGGTCGCGTGCCTCAATGACGCATGAAGTGGGCACTTAAATTCTACCTAGGAGGGCTTGATTTAACTATGCATGCAAAAATGTAAAGTTTTTCTTGGTAATCTAAAAGTGCTTGTATTCTACTTTAATTTTTGCAAGAGAGTTTACGGAATTTTTCTAAGCTTTACATTTTGTAACAGTTAGATTTTTTGTCTACACGGTTCTCCATTTAATTGACTTCCCTATCATTCACCTGTGTTTAACCCTTAAGTAGAGTTACATTATGTTTTATTGGAAATTTTATTCAACGTACAAGCTTGTAAATAATCCGAAAATCTCAAAGTTAAGCGTTTTACAATAATGCAGAGCATGCTTGCCCACAGCTAGCTGAACCTACATTTATAGAATTACAGATGCACACATTATTTACGATAATCACATAGGTGTTAGGGGATGGCACATCGAACCGAAATAAATTTTATGCTCATAGAGCTCCCTGGATGTCAATGAACCAACGGAATCATTATTATAGATGACTCTGACTGAATGCATTTCAATTTTCAATTTGTAGGTCATCAAATCAAAAAGGGTCATAGTTTATGTGACGGCATAGAGATTGAGGCTGAGTGTCTTGCTACTAGGCTGACTAGAAGTTTTGCGTAGGCGACAATGGCAATGCAGGCTCAGGGGTGGGGAAAATGCGGGGCACACCTTGTCACTGACACCCTCGTGCACCAGAGCTCCTGTAAGTTCACTTTCACCATGTGTCATCTCAAGCCTGCTTTCACGAGTGAATTATTGGATACCTGACTTCTTCAAGTGACACATGATTCATGTGTTTGTGTGTATGTATTGACTGGTTCTGTATTTCGAACGACACAAAATACTACATAGTTTCTTGACAACCGCGAAATAAATGGCATTATTGATGACTGATGACTGAAGAACATAAAATAATTCCGATGTTTTTTTTTTCAATTCGGAGAAATCGTTGCGATTTTCAATGACATACGTATTTCCGGCGGATCAATGAGCAATGTTTTAGCTAGAATGTGGGATATGAGTAATGATAATGACAATGCCAAAGTCAAGCGAAAACGAATTCCCGTGCAGTTTCTGTAGTTGTGGAAACATTCCTAATGCTCATCAATACGCCCCCGCCCCTGAACTTTACTGCAGACTTTCAAACCTTCAACTATTGTAATACTAGTACTTATTTTTCATCGAATATCGAATACCTCCTACGCTATAATCGTACTTTATAGAAGAGCTATTCATTTTTTCAGATGATAACATGAAGGAGCTTTAGAAAGGACTTAGAATTGATAGGTAATGGATAGATAGAGCCATGAAAATAGGCTTACATTTTACAGAGCATTATTATTACTGTAAGTACTGTAGATTTGAGCTGAGCTACCGGGTTACTGTTAGCTTCTGTCTGAATTGACCTTGGTGATCGATCATGGTCTTGGCTACTAGAATGCTCCTGGCAGTCCACTTTTGGCAGAAAATCCCTTTTACATCCGATTCAGTTGGAATGACAACGATATTTCAATTGCAAAGTTATCCGGAATAAATATTCTTGTCCAGCGCCATATTTTTCGATTAGGTGCCAGTGTCCTTGACTATTGAGTTCAGGGGCGTGGGTGACAGTAGATCCATATTTTGCTACAGTATTGAAATAAGAGGGTCAAAATAGTATTTTTCGTATTTCTATTCCCTATACCTTGGCTGCTGTGACCTGTGACAAATTTTCCATAGCTATTTCCATCCGTGAAATTCTCAGTGGACTAGTTGGGATAACTGTACAGCGCACATGCAGAAATAAATTTAATTAGTCAAAAAGTTACGAATTTTTAATGGCATCCATGCTTACACAGCTAAACAACTCAGAACATTCAAAAATTAAAAGTTATAAATCCGAATTTTCCGGATCTCATATCATATAAATTTTATTTAATGTAATGCATTTATTATATTCAATTCGTAAGGGTATTCTGATTTCAAGCGGAACATAAATATACCCAGCTTATGCAATTCTACCTGATTTTATTGAAAGTCAAGCATTTTCCAGGGAAGTTCTTCGAACTTTCTGATTATATTCCCAAATTCTCCTCTCAAATCCTCGTTCAACTTTCAGCTCTCGCTTTCTTTTCATTTAACTTATTATGTAGATACAGAAAGTTAAACATTTCAATTGGCATGCACGGAAAGAGAGAGTGTTCTCAATACTATTCCTTCAATTCCTCGCTCAAGTTAGAATTATGTAAATTGGAAAGTAATCGACTATAGCAAAAGCTACCTAAAGCATACGAACCCACGTAAGCTACTTGACTTGATTCTGATTAGTATGCATGCACGAGTCTGACTGCATCTCTGGCTTCTGACAATAATCAGAAGCGTCCTTCTTATGCCTAATGTATACTTCCTGAAAAAATTTCATGATTCACGACGTGAAATTTTAATTTCCCCTAGTGATCATGTCAATTTATTGTGCTTGTTAAACATTTCAATTGGCATGCACGGAAAGAGAGAGTGTTCTCAATATTATTCCTTCAATTCCTCGCTCAAGTTAGAATTATGTAAATTGGAAAGTAATCGACTATAGCAAAAGCTGCCTACTGCCTACCCTAAAGTACCCACGTAAGCTACTTGACTTGATTCTGATTAGTATGCATGCACGAGTCCGACTGCATCTCTGGCTTCTGACAATAATCAGTCAGAAGCGTCCTTCTTTAGCGGACCCTGACTTTGCTGAGCGAAACGTGAGCTCAAACCAGTTTTCTCGACAAGAGCGTAGATATACTTTAAACACTATGGAACAATTCACTTGGAATTTCGAAACTCATCACGGAATTTGTGCACGTTTCGATTGAACTCGTTAGTTTAGCCACTTTGTGACAAAACTCGTGCGTAATTTTAGAACTGAAATTTTGGTAATCAGCTGGATGCATGCTACATGCTTGTGTTTCTAGTCAATTAAAGTTGACATAAAATATTAGACGCAATTATGTAGAATTTGAAATTAAAATGAATTAATTAATTAATGTTGCTTGATGCCCTAATTTTGTTGAAAATTTAGGATTTTCGAACCAAGTTTCAGTTAGTATTGCCTGAAAATGTCAGTCAAGGGTTGACCTTATTGTGTCACTCAAAATCAAGGTCACTGGAAAAAGCAAGCTTGCAAAGTCAACCCGTAATACCCTNTTGTGTCACTCAAAAGCAAGGTCACTGGGACAAGCAAGCTTCCAAATTCAAGCTGTAATACTCTAGCGCGCGTTATAGAGTCCGCAAAATTATACTTTTCGCGAAACTGACCAATAATTCTAAATTGAATGACAAGCACGTGCCGCCCAGTTGAAGGCCAATTACCAGCAGAAATTGCTGACCGTGAACAGTCGTAATTTTTATTCTTTGATTGTCTTTGTCTGGACAGGTACAACGTGTTCTTCATGATCTTTACCTACTTCGTTCCAATCATCGTGATGGGCTACACGTACACTCGAGTCGGGATTGAGCTCTGGGGATCACAGTCAATCGGAGAAGCGACTCAGCGGCAGCTCGAAAATATCAAGTCCAAGAGACGCGTAAGAACTCTTCAGTCACATATTTACAAGATAATGGGCTCAATAAATAGCAAACTTCCAAAGGATGCTGAAATGAAAGTCAGCATCTGCCTGCAGTGCTATTTCTGTTCTGGATCTCGAGACGAGGGTCGAGGTTTATGACGTTCCGCTTCCGCTAATGCTCTTTTCAATTTCCTTGTCAAGGGATAATTCAATGGACTCTTCGGAGGAGAGCTAACAGCGCTGAAATACCATTTGCCAGAACATTATTGGGGTCTTAAGCTCACAGAGTAACAGCACATAGCACGTCGTAGATTCACGAATCCAGTTTTCAAAGAGGGCTCCATCAAGCTTTTAAGAACCCAATTTAGAAATTCTTAATGCCCTTGCCATGGTGTCTGTGCGTGCAACTCCACATTAAAGCACATATGGTACAGATTAATAAAAAATCGACAATGATGCGAAGTCAAATAGGTACATAAAATTAAATTTAAAATCAATCAGGGTGCTAATAATGGAGAAAGTCGAGTAAATCAAATATGAGATATTGATCAAGAATGTTGTCGACCAATTTCACCGTTCTTTTAAAATGAAATATTTTCAATTAATAATTATTTTTAAAAAATATTAAAGCTTCCGCTCCCACGTTTTCTCGATTTTTGATTATCGTATTTTGTCGATACAAGCCATAAAAAGGTCCAAATCCTGAATCTGTAGATATGACTCGGAACTCCAGAAAACGGCCGGTTTGCCAACTCCTGTCTCCGTTTGAATGAATTGAAAATTGAATAAAGTTTATATATTTTCTATTGTTGTGCTAATCATGTTTCTTTGAAGAAAGTGAAGTACAAAGCGAAGGACTTTCATCACTATTTATGAGTTCTTGTCTCTTTGAGTTTGAAGAAAGTGTGCAACTGACTGTGTCTCAGATTTATCTCGTCGATGGAATCCACTTGAGCCTTCCGCACGTGGCGGAACTGTATTTATGTCTATTTCCTACGCTGATTTGATTTGTACCATCCCAACTTCCATAGTAACTGCAGTAATGCAGGAAAGTTTTATCATATGGCGACACATGGGGCTGAATTTCAGACTTCTCTGTATGGGTGCAAAAAGGGTTCATCCAAATTTTTTAGCTCAAATTTTAAATATTTTAAAACTAATGGCGACATTTTCCAAATGCTTTCTACCCTGGAAAATACCCACGAAACTAATATATTTATTAAATCTTCATTAAATTTAAAAACTTAAAAAATTGTACGGCATCGAAAAATTAGTAAATACTTTATCGAATTCAAATTAAGGTGAAAGCATACGCCTCCAGAATATCCCTGTTATTAAAAATTCCATAATTGCTTCCGATCAATGAAGATAATCGCCTAACCCATGAAAGCCCTGACGACGTATTGACGCTCGAGAAATTCCTGACACCCATAAGCTACCATGAGCAGTTATCTACCTAATGGGAACTGGAGGAATGCCGAATTTGTCTAATAAGCTGTCATTAATCATCACCCAGTCCCCATTCTCTCTTTTCCAATACATCTGACAAGGTCGTTTAGGCTCAAAAGCTCTAGGAACCACGTAGCTAATGCCACTAAAGCCTCAACATGTCAGCCCTCCTATTTCACGCATCTATAATAAATTAGTCACACGCTTACTGTGGCTTGACGAAACGTATGGAACATGAAACCTGTCCACGGCAAGCATTAAATGGCAAAGATTCAGAGATGTCTGTGGCTCATTGTTACTCGAAATCTCTATAGAAATGTGTGCGAGGTTCATATGAATATTTTAAAAATGAGCAAAGGTTTTGCATAGAACATAGAAACTGTAGCCGAAGCGTGAACTCGAAAGTGAAAGCAGGTGAAAGGCGTATTCGGATCGGAATAATCAATGGAGGGGCAAAGAGCTTCTGTATTTGAATAGAAATAAATGGTGGGGGTGTCTAGGCGGGAATCCCATGATCATGCTTGACAATAGGGCGTAATTCACGGTGACAAAATCGTATGCGATGGCGGTATTGCAGCGTCCTGATTCGGCTACTATTTTTTTTTGATTATTCGACAGGTGGTGAAGATGATGATCGTGGTAGTGTCCATCTTTCGCCTTCTGCTGGCTCCCGTTCCACCTGTACTTCATCGTGGTGTCCATGGCCCCGCAGATCACTCAGCACACGCTCGTCCAAGAGATTTACTTAGGAATCTACTGGCTCGCCATGTCCAACTCTATTTACAATCCCATTATCTACTGCTGGATGAATGCCAGGTAAGAATATTCAAATCCATACCTAATTGACGGTGAGCTCCATTACGTAAAATCTAACCGTAACCAACCTTGAAAAAACGTATCTATCATTTAACCAAAAAAAAAGTTTAGCTACATAACATTTGTGAACTTTCTCCGCTGAATCCCACGAGAGAAAGGCGTGTAGTTCCCAAGTTTTCTTTCATTTCCCACCGCACGCATTAGAGTTAAACATAGAACAACGAAAGATCTCCTTGCCTACTGTCTTTTCTCACCGAGACCGTAAGAACAAGTGTAAAAGTTTGTTCAGAGGAATAAATGATACTGGAGAACTATTTCAATTTTCTTCATGGCTCACTGAACAACGGAGCTCACGCTACCCAGGCATTAAAATTTAATACATCAGACTCAGGAGACAGGGACGTGGGCTGATTGAGGCTGTCTGGATTTCGATACAAATGAAATTATAAGTTTAAATTGAAATAGGTTTATGGAACGTCGTACACGGCTGACGGGTTCTAATTTTAAAGTTCATATGGGTCATTTATTAAAGACAACGTGAGAAGAGTGTCAATCAATCTCTAGTTCTATTTTAATCGTTCTTTTTTTTAATACTTCTAAATCAATTATTGAACGGGGAAAAGCCCAATTAATTCTTCAAAATTTCATCATCTAAAATTCGTTTAAATAGTCGGCTACAATCGCATGCGATCAATAACAGGACGACGTAAAACGCACCACCTCGTACAGACCTCAACTACAAACGAACGAATCCCTAAAAACATGCCAGCAAGCCCGATAAATGAAATTATAAGTTTAAATTGAAATAGGTTTATGGAACGTCGTACACGGCTGACGGGTTCTAATTTTAAAGTTCATATGGGTCATTTATTAAAGACAACGTTCGAAGAGTGTCAATCAATCTTTAGACCTATAATAATCGATCTTTTTTTTAATACTTCTAAATCAATTCTTGAACGGTGAAAAGCCCAATTAATTTGTCAAAATTTTACCATTCAAAATTTGTTTAAATATTCCGACAGAATCGCATGCGATCAATAACAGGACGACGTAAAACGCACCACCTCGTACAGACCTCAACTACAAACGAACGAATCCCTAAAAACATGCCAGCAAGCCCGAGCATTGACCTTTGTTCATAATAAAACCTTGAATGCTCTTGAATCCTGAATCAATTCCAGTCTAATGTGGAATTGTGGTTTGGCTTCGTTAAGTGAAGCTCCAAAAACAATTATAATTGTAGTAGTAGAGTTGAAAGGAACCTTTATTTGATCTAAAGTCTCTTTTTAGAAAATACGGAACTCATTGAGTAAAGCATTTCTCGAGCTTCAGTGCTCGGCTGAAGCTGGCTTGCTTTTGACACACCGACCGACACCCTAGTTCTTTAGAAACTAGGCTAAAGCTCAAGCTCAAACTACCGAGGACTTCGTTTTTTTCTTGAGTATTATGTCATCTAAAAAACGGGAAGAGTAAAGCCTTTCAAATGACAGAACGGGAATGAGAATTTGATTGCCTGGACTCTTGACTCTCCCAGTGCTATTCTTAAGTACAAATATGAACGGGGAATTCCTTCAGCTTGACTTTCACTCGCCAAGTCTATGTGCACTTCGAATCCTCAAAGTACACAGAGCTGAGCTGAGCTCGGGGGCCAGGCTTTGGCGTCATAACGGCATGACAATAGATTACGGATATTCGGACGAATTTGGTATACAATCGTGATTTACGTAGACGAATTGAAGTAACGAGCAATCTTTAAAAATTGGCTATTTAAAAGCAGCCTTTTCTTAACGACCGCACCCTTAAATTCTTGGGCCTTCCGTCCGACATTCCAGTTGAAATTATTTCCCGAAGGATTGTGCCAGACGCAGCTGGACACGAAGAAACTGGGCGTTTCTCATTTCCGCTTTCTCCTTGCTTTCACTTGGAGAAATTGCTAGATATGACGCGAAGTCCGATTCTTGCACTCGCTTATCCTTGTTTCCTACTATCATAGTTTCTGCTACGTTATAGCACCCTCGACTTGCTTTCTTGGTATTAGTATTATCTTATCACTGCATCCTGCACGAAGCAGAAGTGAAAGAATTAGACAGTTGATGTTAGATCATGGTGCAATTTTCTGTGGATCTGCCCAAATTCCCAGTGGTACACTCGGAGAAGCCTTGCTGATCCCTGAAGAAAGACCTCAAGGTTTTATATGTTGGATATTTATGTTCATGTGCTACAAGGCATTTGTGGGAATACGGGAATCGCAGCCCAGATTCAAATTACAATTTATGATTGGCTTCGTAATGTGACACGCTAAATGGCCTTCTGTGAGTTTAGTGCTCTCTGCTAACGCATATGGAGTCATTCTCTAGTTAAATTAACGATTTATGGAATGGGTCATTCTCATATAAAATCTCAAGAGTTAGCCGGAGAAAGTCGCCCATGACTTTCTCTCGGATGACGCTACTGTAGAGCTCGAATTTGCGACTACAAAGAGAACTTGGAAGTCAATTTCCAATTTAGAGCTTTGAGCTGGGATTCAGAGACGGTATTACGTGGACATGCATGGCTCTTATTGTCTGTTTCCTTTCTGTCTCGACTCAGATTTCGCCGAGGATTCCAGCAAGTTTTCTTCTGGTGTCCGTTCGTGCACTACAATAGAAATGAGGGTGGAACGGCACACAACATCTGTGACACACGGAGAGGAGACCCCGTCAGTCGCTACAGCGTCACAGGTTCACCCAAGGATAACTATTCAAGGATTGCACGGAATGGAACGAGAAATGGTAGGCTTATTATTTAAATGGGGTTTGTATTTTTCGGGCAAATACGTGGAAAAGCCTAATGTTGAGACGCAGGTGTTGAGTGAGGATGCTGGCAGTCAAGCCGTACACATAAATACATAAATTTTTCGAAAATTTTCTTCGAATTTTGCAGAGTTTTGTTCTATCGATATGCCCACGCTTTCCCCCACCTGACGTTGACAAGTGACAGGGTGTAGGATTTTCACTTTGCGCCTATCCCCGCATTTTGCATAACACAACCTCGTTGGAATTTCTGAAAATTGTTTTTTGTGTCAATAAAGTTTTTGTAAAGATGCCTTAGAGCTCTGCGGTGGTGTGCGGAAGTTGAGAGTCAGTAATACTTTCACTTTCTCTGCCCGGCGGCTTCTTGCTCTCAAATAACTTTCTTCTGACTTTCTCGTATTTGGAAACAGGCCGTGTTTCTTCTGCAAAACTACGACTTCGGTCGCCTTCTACTATATGAAGACAAACGCAGACGTTTCTGCAAATAATTTCTTGTGTACTACTATATTACCCCACGATCTGTGGGCCATTGACAGATGTGTTTAATGTGTGTATTTCTTATTATTATTTACACAGGCGGCGGCACGACGACGGTCCACATCCCACTCCACGTCCTCACGTCGTCAGCGGGTAAAGAGACTAGTCAGCGAGTAAACGGGGAATCAGGGAGGAATAACCTTCTGACCCGACCTGCATCTGTTCCACGCCCTGACCTGCCCAAGCCCTCCCTCTGCGTTAATAAAACCCATCAGCACAACTACCAGCCCAAGAAGAATAACATCAACTGGGAAGACCAATTGACAACTTGAACAGACCACAAAAGAGCCCCTCTGAACTGTGAAAACACTTTTCTGCTCTCCGTTGATATGGACACCTTTGACACTTTCAAATCGATTCGTAAATCCCTATAGATCATAGACCAAATGAAAGAATATTCATATATCAAAAATCTACACAAAAAGCTTTTTGAAAATTTCAACAAATATTCTTCCATGCGTGTCTAGTATAAATACTAAAGAGAAAACCGTGTGTTACCCCGCTGCCGTGCTCCTAATCTGTGCTTAGGCTATTGATATCTCTAATAATGGTACCGAATTTATTTTCTAAAAATACCTAGTAAACTAAGCTTGTTTTTCTAAAGTATTTTTATCCTGTATTATCCACCGATTGTTAATTATTTACAGATAGATGATCCCATTTAAAAATGCGTTTCTTGAGCTTATGCACGCGTTTTCAAACTTTTGCGCTATCAATGAATTTAAAATGACGGCTTTGCATGTTTAATTGTGGTCAAATTTTCGATTTTTAAACTATCGGAATTTTTTTAAGAACTAAAGACTTAATACACATATTAGTGTAATCTTGGATACCGGACATAAGTGAGCAGAAATTTGTGTGCTCTAAAAATTACCTGACGTCTTCTGTGTTGTGCCGTACGTACCTGACCTGGTCATTTTCTTACTGTTACCGAAACATTGTTGGCCCAGTGTTTTCATATATTGTTGCATTTTATCAGTACCTACATATACTGCATATGTATACATGTAGCTAGCTGGGTATTGTTTGTATATATTGTAAGCTTTGGACTCGTGAAAACTATACCATAAGCAGTAGACTAAAATCTTCCTAAGCATAAATTAATGAATAGCTAATTGACGTGCAAGTATCACACGGATTCAAGTCAACCTAGCGATAATAGTCATTAAAAATCCAGATATTTAATTGTTCACGTACATACGTATGTCTTATTTCGTTCAATGTATTTATTAAATAAAATACTCATTTTTGTTGGTTTTTCATGAAGGCTCGAATCATTTACAATACCACGTTGTCCATCCTAGTCATCCTGTTGATTTTCTAATGCTAAGAGACTAGACTAAATTAATTACATTAAAAACTTCGCTGATTACAGCTAAATTAACTTTTTTTGGTTTCCTTTCGGAATTTTATTATTTATTTGTCCTTAACTAATCTTAAAACTAACACTTCTAAATATTTCACATTTTTTCATTCATTTTTACATCACTTTTCGTTTGCAGCATTTCATAACTCTTTTTCAATAAATACTG
>VNWX01003175.1:0-10679 GCA_009869905.1 Ceratophysella communis | reverse complement strand
AAGGCCAGATCCGTGACCACGTGGAGATCGGGAGGTGAGCTCTCGCTCTACTGCTCCTAAAGCCCTGATGACCACGGATGGATCACACTGGCATGGTTACACCAACAAAACTACTTTTTCTCAATTTACAAATTATGATTGGGATGAATCATGGACTGCCACAGACGACAACATCCCTACACCATTTCCAAACTAAATCTTTGGCAGAAGAATGAGTCCTGTATTCACTCTCCTCTTGTATGAATTGATGCACCTATTGCTACAAATTTTTGACGTGCTATACTATAAATAGATTCACTCGGTTTTCCTTACTCCTAATCCGATGGATTCGGCTACAAAAACTGCTTCAAATATAGCATAGGTACCTAATAATTAAGTCATGCTTGTTCAAAAATGCATACAAAATTAGACTGGAATTTGGAAATAACCATATTCAAAGGTCTAACTAGAAATTGAAACCCGGAACAATAATGAGTTAAACTATCATCGGCTGTATTATATATTGCATGCGATCGATAAGTAACTAAATTAATAAGGAAATGATTTCCAGAAAGCCCTTATACACAGACAAGTCCTTATTGAGTACATGAAGCATTCTACGAATTATTAGGAATATTTTAAAACAAATTACACATTAAATATACGGTTAAGTTAATTTTAAATTACTGATTAAACAAATACACTCCCTTAAATATTAGTCAACTCCTTAGGTGATAAGCTAGCTTAGAACATAATTTTAAGGTCATTAATAGTAGTACAACAATGAGATACTTGTGGAAGAAAACAATCTCCTGCCCAGTTTGCTTTCCAATTTGATAGGTGAAACAAACAGGAGTATTCATGAATAATATTGCCTGACTTTACACAAGATTACATGCGTGTAAAAAACTAAAAACACTAACAATTACATATTTCACTCGTCACACTCTTACACACAAATTAAATAGATCTTAAGAGTAGAAATTTAAGATAAGAAGGTCAAGTTCAAATAAGGTTAGTATTTTTTTGATCGAGTGTTTGGATTTTTACAAGTAAGAATAGTCGGGGTTGTACTTGGGAGATGTAATCGCGAGTAAGTCTAGTTTCTATACAAAATGCACAGCTTACCAAGCGGTCAGTTAATTGCTCATTTACTAGGTACGAAATATTTAGCCTTGTAGATTCACAATTAAAAATAAATAGTACTGAAGCACTTGCTCGTTGGCAGGACTCCGGGAGTGTCGTACGTTATAAGCCATGTAGTGACTTTTTTGGTCGGTGTCAAGTAGTCCGCCCGTCAGTTCGTTCCGCTGTCAGGGTTAGGTCAAGCATGAGGCATTATACTTGACGGTGTGGAACTGACAGGGCGGAACTGACGTAGAGCCGTGACTTATGTCTTGAACTGTGGGGTTTGTTGTTTGCTAGCCAGTACCTAATATAGACTTTAAGGGTTTGTAGCCTGGGAATGGGAGGGAATGGAGGAGCGTGTGTAAGTACAATTTGAGGTAGGCAAGAGGTCAAGGTCAGAGCGGATAAATTAATTTGACTCCCATGACAAACCTCTCCTACACAATGTAAATTAGCCTCTTGTTCTGACAAATCGTGTTTTAATAATAGTTGTCTCTATTCTTATTAATGTTGAATGTAGGCTTAAGTTCACAATTCCAAATTTTTTTTTCGCTGTGTGTGTGAACTGAGTAGGACATTAGGCGGAAGTCATATTTTATGTGGGCACAGGTAGGTTTTGACTCTTTGACTCGAGTCCTCCCCCATTATACTCATTGTTTTCTGCCTCGCTTGGACAATCAGTACGAAATCTCTGTAAATTCAGTAGGCAAAAGGCATGAAAAAAAAGAGGTGTGAGAGAGAGATTAATCTACTACAAATGAAAATAGAGTTATTAGGCTACACACACCAAAAAACCTACCTGGGCCCACGGATGATACGGACGGATCAAAAGGCTTTTTTTTTCACTAGCATTTTTCTCTCTGGTCTACGGCTTTAACTGTTATTCCGTGGATTGTGCTTTTCGTATTGTATTTTATTTAATGTTATGCCATGCTACCTGTTATTTATTATAGGGAGGAAGAGTGAGCCTACAGAAAAAAAATTATGGAAGTTGTTAGCCTGTTCATTGTCCTGCAACATTTCATTATTCCACTGTATGTTGTTGTTGTACGAGCGAGCAGAGAGAATTTTTTTTTACTTGAGTTTCCTTTTGGCTTGCTTCCTTCTTTGTTTGAACAGGTAGTCGTCCAGTCCACCTATACAGTTTAATGATACGATCCTAGAGACAGATTAGAATTTATAGAAAAAAATAAAGTATATTATATATATGGGTATCATAATATGGGCGTGGGACAGAATTGTTGAATAGAATAATAGAATGCGTCCAAGTACATAATAAATATTGTCTGATAATGGAATTATTATGATTATGTGTAAATTATGGAAAATGAGGGTAGACGCGTTTTTTATCTCGGATTTTCTGGGCTTTGGATTTGGAAGTGCAATATATGATCCTTAGGTGTGGGGCTTTAGTAAAAAGTAATTATCGTTTCGCTTTGCTAATGATTCTCCGTATGATTGGGCTGACTGGGATGTGTGTGCAGATTCATAATTGTTTAATTACTAATTAATATTAAATTGTACTCAACATAATAGACCCTACTTAACTACGGTAAATTACCATTCGAGGACATTTATTATGTTTGAGATGGCAAGAAAAAAGGACATTGGTGATAAGGAATGAGAGTATTTTATGAGCGTTCGCAAGACACTCAGTCGCTGGAGCCTCAGAAGCTCCTGGTAATATTGTATATACATTAGGCCGTAGGGCATATAAAGTTTTTGAGAATGCATGATGGGAGGTAATTATTTCATATAATCTAGCCTAAGTTTTCTCCCTGAATTCCGCTCGGATGAATGTGTGTATATAGGCAAAGAAACAAGAAATGATTGNATGATTGGTCTGGGTTTGATAATGGCTCATAATTACATTGTTATTAAAAACTTAAGAAAAGAGGGACTCTAATTACAAGTACCTTTTAAATTCCATCTTTATAGGTTCATATATGATCTACAGTTACAGCATACAGATTAGTCGCGGTAGACGACGGTAGCAGGTTCCCTGCAATTTTACAGAAGTTTATTCGACTCTGCTTGACTCCTGTCCTGTCCAAGCAGGGCCGGAGGGCAAGCATTTAATTGCTGTGTATTTAGGAGCTAAATACTAACATTTAAGTACTCTACAATTTAGACTCCAAGTCACTAATTTGAGCCTCACTCACGACTGTACATACCAAATCAGAGAATACGCGAGCAGCTCGTATTAGAGCCTACATATATATCTAAGCTGCTTACGTCTTTGCATTTACATTCAATCATGAGTACCTACACTAATGATAGGGAGAGTTGGTCCGTAGTCGTTCTACGGGCGTTCTAACAAGCTCTCTACAAATGAAGCATAAAAATATTCTAATCACTACTTTCCTCGGAATCAAGAGTCGACTTGAAGTTTCAAATCGAAGCATGGTTCCAGAAAGTTTTGCTTTTGTTTCCGTTTTTTGGCGAATTCAATCCTATTAAAAATATTTCATAGGTTTACAAATGTACAAAAATCCTCTAGGCTAGGCAACTGCACTACGGATATCATGTGGGACTGAGGACTTTGGGACTGAATCAGTCTAAATATTCATAATCAACAGTCCTGGGTCACGGCATGAGTAGTAGAACCATCATTCTTTCCAAGATTCCACACTGCCACTAATTCAGAGCTGGCGAGTTGGAGATCTTAGTAGGTGAAAGTTTGGGTATAGAAATGCTAATATTTATAGGTGAATTTTATCAGGTTTTGGGGGTTGCAGGGCATTTTGGGTTTGGGTCGCTGGGTTAAGCTGAGTATGGTCACGAATTCGACAGTTCAGAACGTAGCTTAATTTGTGCTCAATTTTAATGTCCAAACGTCATTTTTTTTCAAATGATAAGTACGACCGAATCGGCTATGCCCAAACGATCCGAACTCAAATGACCGAACTTTTTTGGGGTTAAATTAAAACAAACTTTTATATGCCGACGCTCGAGTAAAATCACTCTGGGAATGGAGATCGGGCAGATATGTGAATTGAACCAAGTAGAACTATTTTACAATCCGTTCTACCAATTTATTTTCCTACACATAACACGGAGTATTAACACTGGTTTCTGCCTAATTTCATCTCACACGTCGAAACACACAAGAAGCAGTTTTTCAGATAATTTGTCGACTCTCCATTTCCGCTTTTCCAAAGCAATCTCGGCATCAGCTCCTTATCAGCTATTTCAATTTTCAAGGCGGTTTCTTATCTAACTAAGTAATATAACTTTATAATGACTAAATAGGTTTGACTGAGGGAGGGATTAAAGAGGGGCACCACGGAGGTCTAGCGCTAGTGACTTGGCAATCATGAACAATTTACCAAATTGTCTATTAAATACGTAATGTACAACCAAGGAGGAACACAATCTTGGATTTTGGATCATCGTATTATTTTCTTTTTAAAATCATACCAAATTTTAGTATTCATTTTTTAATAACACAAAGAATTTCGTTTTTTTTTTCAAAATAAGTCTTGAGAGAGTGCAAATTATTTAGTATTTAAGAGGCATTAGATTACAAAATGAGACGGAGAATTTCAAATTTTATCTCATTCAAAATATTCTCACAAAAATTGAATTCTCCTCTCCTATTGCCAACACAAGTAATTAGTAGTAAATAGAATTTCAATTAGAAATTCAAATACAAATGAACCTTATTGTTCTTATACGTATACGTAATATGCATTTATAGACTACAATTAAAAGTAGTTTTGTTTTGCACCTCTCAAGTCATTTCATGCAATTTATGTGTTGTTTTTGTTTTGTTTTTAATTTATTGATGTTGTGTTTCTCTCGGTTGATGCCGTTCCTTAGAAGGAAATGATTACATGTGCTGCTTGTTCATTGGATGCGTCGAAAGATGTGTTGACGGGCGTATGCAAAATTAACGGTATTTTGCAATGGCAATCGACAAACTTTTTGAATTCGATTATTGTGGAAAATCCTCAATATAAATCCTTTAAACAATTAAAAGATCTGCATCAGGGCCGTCAAATCGATCCAAATATTCCATTCACGCCGTAACATATGTTTTTCTCCAAAGCGTAATTTCTGCCAGGCACATGGATGGTAGAGCTAACGAGATGCCAATTCCCTGTTGCCTCTTGAGTAATTTTTATTAATGGTATAATAATGCTACTGCTTTTTTTTCTTGGAGGGGAGGGTTTACTTCCGTCGTGTCTCTGGGAATGTATAGAAGAAACTACTTGAACTCTATTGTATTATCGTATTACTAGAAGTATCCTTAGGAAAATTAATCTTCTCACTCTCTCTTGAGTAGGGCGTCTCTCCTAGAACTAATTACACGGACTTGTGCTCTACGCGGAGACTAGCATGTTGAAAGTCTCCTATTTACTATTTGATAATATGTATTGATGAGGTGTCGTTCTTATGTGACGACGGTGCGTTTAGAAACCCCATCAGGTTCCATCATTAGCATTTAACTAATTATTATCTATATATATATATGATTTAGGTTTTAGTTTCTACCCTGAAAAAATGCATGAAATCACAATGCATAGATCTAAAACTAAACACTACTTGTATTCGTGGAACCATATTATTATTGTGGCGACCTTAAATTAAAACTAAGCTTATGCCTACTACAATTACTTAAGATGTAAATGTATTACATATATGTACAATATTGACAAAATGAAGAAAAGTTCCACAAAATATCTCCATTAAAAATAATTTGTTCTGTACCTTCAATCTTAACATTAATTAATTAAATGATAAGCTACTCCTCGTCAATATGTATTGAGATGGGAGCTTGAAAAAGGGCAAGATTACCAAATGAAACAAGAATGGTAAAAATAAAAATGGTTGGCAAAAAAAATGTACCCACCTCAAAAAAAAATAATGATAATGTGTACTACGTACTATGCCACGTATAAATTACCAAATATGTCGGTAAGAAATACAAAATCAATTAATGAATTGAGTCAAAATAAATTATAAATACAAAATATTGTGGTCTTAGTGTTGGTATTGGTCATTTAATTCTCATTTAAATCTTTATTATTTATTACGAAGTGTGCGGCAAATAGTTCGCTGCATATTTGACATTCTGAAGTTCATATATTGGAGAGATAGGGCAAGGGACTTAGCATTTTCGACCGAACGAATCTGACGCGGCGCTGTACAAAAACATAAATGATGCCCCGACTTTCCCGTCGCATCAGATAAATAGGATGAATTAATTAGTGTGTCTTGGGAAGAGCCCTAGCAAATGAGTTGGATAAGTGAAGCGGAATATAAAAGTCGAGTAGATCATTAAGAAAAGTCTCGGCGGAGTTTCCGTCTNAGTTGGATAAGTGAAGCGGAATATAAAAGTCGAGTAGATCATTAGGAAAAGTCTCGGCGGAGTTTCCGTCTGCATTTTAATCCATAAAAGTGCGTAATGGACCTCGACGCTCATTGAATGATCGGAGACTTAAGGACTCTCTACAATTTAAACTTTCATAAAAGAAAAGTGGGAATTGGAGGACGAGAGGGAGTCGTATTATTAATACTTGAGAACCTTCTATAGTTTTACGATAGGGTTATGGCACTTTCCAAATCCATTCGGCCCGAGTCTCCGCTTCTTCGGCAAGAGAGAATGTGAAGAAGGTAATTCCATGTTTACTGTTATTCCAAAATAACTCATGGGTCTCACTAATTCATGAGCCTCGAAGACTAGCAGCCAGACTCCAATTCTCTGGAAAAACTATGGAGTCTTCTTCCTACTATAATCATAATCAGAAATGGGAGAAAATATGCGTACGTACGATAAAAAGTAAAAGTAGGATGAATTCACTCAAGTGGAATTTTCCGACGAAGGCGAAAACCTGACTGGTGCCAGACTGACTGGAGAGCCTGGAAGGAAGGATATGCGTAAGTAAGCAGCAGATGATTATCATGATGAAGATGCGAATTTGAATAGCAGGAAATTCTTTTATTTTCTATCCTAAAAATACCGAAAGAGAAAGCCGAAATCAGCCCACCTGGCACGGCAGTCCAAGGACGTTATCTGATCTCATTAAATACAAATATTTAATAATTTATTGCAAGAATCCTGATATATTTTGTATATAAATACACTTTGGATCAGATCATATTTCTTCGTATGCTGTCGAGAAATACAAAATAAACCGGCAAATTGTGGTATCTGTTTGCAGAAATTTTAAATAATCAGAAAATACATATCCTAAACGTGCTTTGACTTTTAGATTTTAATGTTTCGGAAATTTTTAAAATAAACTCACATTTTTGGTTTCAGCTTGCGACGTCTTATGTTATGTTTGAATTTTCATACTTCGAATATATGACTGGTTTGATTTAAGTACACTGCCAATGCTTACCTACGCCAAAATTTTGCTGACTATGTTTCTAATGCTTAATCGAAATCAAGGTATCACAGATTTTCAAAGTTCTAACCAATTGTCGCGGAATCAATGCATTCAGCAAAGATACTCTTATTTTATACCGTTTTCCTTTTCTCGACGGCTGGTTAGGGATTAAGGGACTCGGTGTGAAACAAGGATGAATAATTCATCCTTCATCTCTTCATCAGGAGAAGAACTTCATCGGAGGGTATTTTGACGTCGAGCCCTCCTGGCAAAACCCGTCTTGTTGTTCTTCAATGTAGATGCAGATCGAGAACCAAGACTTAAACTTTGAGGCCTTAGGAGAGACGGAGACGGAGTGTGCCCACCATGTCATTCCTTTTATTATTTTATAACGTCTTAGCTTTCTTCCTCTCCCGATAGAAGCCATTCCAAGAGTTAAATGCTTCGAATAGCAACTAGTCTTCTGTTTTCTTAGCGTGCAAACATTGGACAAAGCCCAAACAAGTTCACTTAAACTTCGGTCGTAGTTTAGCTCTTGGCTACAGAAGCACGCTGGCTGTATGGGCTGGAAACTTATTTTATTTATTAGATGGGGGGTTATATGAGAGTTCTTGAATTTTGTTTGCAGGTTCATGGTTTACAAATTTCAGTACTTTATAATTCGTTTGATACCGTAAGACTCGGGATTATTTTTAATAACTTATTAAGCTTGTTACAAAATTAATACTATTTGGACTCAGAAATCTTGCACGTTCGAGTTCTGTAGGCTTTTTTTGGTTTAATTCGCTGAATATTTATCGCTTTCAAAAATTTCTGGCAAAAAATGCTGGATACTTGATTAATAAAAGCTGCATTACGCCAATTTAATTTTTACTATGGTTTTTTTAGCTTTGCATTTGCAATGGCGACATGCCAAGCTATACCCAATAACATAATGGGCTTATGCCCATTCAAAGCTGGACGCAGTACGGCAGTATTGAAAGGAAATTAGGAATTTGTATTCTAGTGTTTCGTGCCCAAAATGATTACACTGACAGTAATATCGAAGCCATTAGTCGCGCAAAACTATAATCTTTACGGACACCTAGTAATTTACTAGCAAAGTGATTTCTTGTATTACCTCCTACGTAGAAAGCGGACAGACTCAAGTCATATTAGGCTAATGTTGCCACGCTCCACCAATTAGTGTCATTAGTCTCTCTCCTTAGGACTGGTTACGACAGAAGATAATTATATGCAAGACCTGGACTCATACATAAATAACAACTTCGACTCCTTTGCGAAATGCTAAGTTACACCTATCTATCCAAAGAGTAGCGGCAGGGTTAAGGCATCAAGACAATGAATTCCTTTAGTCTTCCTGGTCCGTGTGTTTGTGAGTTGTTGAAGGACAACACTATTAAAAATTCATTTCTTTCTACCTGCTCCTGTCAAAATACAAAGTCAAAGCTTGTCTTCAACGACGTTCCGCGTCGAGCCGGTCGCGTCAACAACCAGTAGAAAATTTATATGCTAACAACGCTATGCTACAACGTTAGATTCAATATTTCCTTAAAATTTTCAATTATCTCCGAAACCTGTGAACACAAACAATGCAAAGTGACTTGAGCTTAAATCGCCTTCTTAGCTGGCTTCAATGCAACAATGGACATATGAGCATTTCAAAGAGGCACTCAGGCAGAAACTTAAGTAATGAAAAATCTGTGAATTGTGCTCTGAAAAAGGCTGGCTCAACTGGTTCCCAATGAGACGGGATTGAATTGTATTATAATAATTGTAACACTACACCAGCATTGCATAGCTTAAAAATGTTGAAAACGGAGCTATTGACAGGACTTTGAGCTGAGAGCTACCTTGAAACACGTACCGCGGAACGAACCCAACGAACTATGCAATGGAATTTAAAACAAGAAAAAATTATGTAATGGGAGAAATTACAAAAAAAAACTTAAATTGTAATACTGCTGCTGTTGGTTCGTTGCGAGGAGGAATTAGAAGGCATGGGAACTCATGTGAGTGAAAAAATGTAGATCGTAAAAAGTAATGGATAAGATTAAATACTCGTAACTCCTGTTAATATACAGGCATACAGGGGTAGAGAAATAATACGCGTTCCATATCTTAGATCTTAACCTTCTTCATATTATGTAAACTTCCTGTTTTTTCATATCATTGTAGGTACTGCACACATACACATTGTCGTCCGTGCATAGCAAAGAGAAATAAATTAGTAGGATGTGCTCCGATAATACTTAACTGAATAAGTCGAAGTCGAAGTACCTAGGTATTTTATGTAATCTTCAATGTTAGTAGTTTTTAAAATAATGCCTTCCTGAAAGCCAGTAATTACATTGCATGTTATCGAAGTAAGTGTAATGGAACTTTGAACGGAAGATTTTAAACAAACCAGGGTTGCAAATTACAACGTATTCAAAACAGTGACGAGGCCGGAATAGGGATTAGTGATTTTAAACGCCATATTGAAGCAGATTAGTTGTTCATCCGGGCTGAAAATTTCGGTACCAATTCAAGCCTAGAATTTGAATCGAGCAGAGTCACCTAACTTACAAATTTGTTTTAAAATTAGCTTATAATTTCCGGTTTGGTTGCAATACTCTAACCAATTACTTTTTAGCTATCAAAACTGCAAAGGCAAGAGGTAATTTAGACTACCAACACGGCGCGGCGCGATGAGAACTTAAATTTAGGACACGATAGATTTTGAATCCGCAGTAAGTAAAATTAAAATCTAATGATCGGGTCTGGCTAAACAACCCTACCTGGTCTAAAACTTAGTTTAAATGCAGATAAACATGCTCCACAATATCTATGAGTTGAATTAAATGTGAGGATGTACCCTGAGCATCCAGATGGGACGATCAGGAACAAGTTCAACTGATTTTTTTTTGTAATTATCTCTAGCCATGACTTCCATAGTTCATAGTTAAACATCAACACTCTGCAATTAAACTTAATTATTTCCATCAGAAACTAAGAAAAAATGTGAATGATACAAACCTAATATTCCTGTGTATTTAACCGCTTTTTTGGCGAACATGTTTAGAATAAATCATGAAACTAATTTGTAAAAGAATACAAACAAGCAAAACTCATTCTACGGCATAAATCGAATCTACGACAACTCGTAGCGGCCCAACTCATAGCGCGACAACTCGTAGCGCCCAACTCATAGCAGCGACAACTCGTAGCGGCGACAATTCATAGCGGACCTAA
>VNWX01003174.1:0-10680 GCA_009869905.1 Ceratophysella communis | reverse complement strand
GACACTTCCTCCATCCCGTCCTTCTCGTACATCAGCATCACTTTCTTCCAATGGAGCCTGTAAACAAAAAATACGCTGTCATATACAGACAGATACCTATGTACGTTTAACAAATCTGGCACGATATTTCCCAGGTGTACGTGAAAGTCAAATCATTGAAATATCAGACAAACTATAGCAGGGAGCATCTTCGAATTTTGACAGATGACATATTTGTTTACTGTCGAGCCGAATTTATTGTCAATTGTCATATCGCAATTTTTATATACTATTACTAGAACTAGATTCATGTATACGTAGAAGCTTTAAAAAAGCTCTTTGAGCTTTTGCTTCGCTGTTCCATACATTCCTTCTCTTATCTCTGTCCCATTGAGCACCTGATCTTTAATTAGGTAAATAGTCATATTTTGCAATTTATAAAAAAAATTAATTACATGCTAATTCTGATTACTTAATTGCATGCGGAAATACTACAGTACAGCAAAAAGCATCTAGAACACTAGACGGCTGGCTCAATAGCTAAAAGCGAAGCATAATTTTCAACCTCAAGGCAGGAGTGTGGCGTGTGAAGAAGAGCCAGCAGT
Organism: Ceratophysella communis; assembly: GCA_009869905.1. Classification (NCBI taxonomy): domain Eukaryota; kingdom Metazoa; phylum Arthropoda; class Collembola; order Poduromorpha; family Hypogastruridae; genus Ceratophysella; species Ceratophysella communis. The sequence continues at coordinate 10,096 of VNWX01003174.1, read as the reverse complement.
CTATATTCTAACAGCGGCCAGGGTATCCGGGTAATGTGCAGCGCTCAAACGCTTACTCCTTTCACCGAGCATTTTGCATCTTTCAGTCAAACAACCTGAGCTTTACTTTATATGCTCCGTACGGGCGAACCAGCAGAAAGTGAATGCCTCGCAGTCACTTATGTATGATACGAACGCCGCACTCACTTTCATAGCGCATCAACTGCAGGGCGACGCCAGGCGGGCGTCGTCTCGCGCTACGCCTACAGCTAAGTATGGGAGCGCTACCCACTCGATAACCAAAGGACCTATTTAAAAAAATAATACTGCTGATAAACTTATTAAACTACAAATTTTTAAGCTTATTTCGTAGATCTCCAAAAACAAAAATGAATTCAGGGTTTAGCCCATTATTATAATTATAATGGTCTTGATATTTTGAAAATTCAATTTTCAATATATTTTGCCTCAATTGCCTGAATATTAAAGACTATACATGGACTGGCGAGACTCTATAAGATTTAATATATGACATGTAGTCCTTGTCCCCAAGCTGGTACCCTATGGCCTATGATGCACTTGGCAGTAATTGACTCAGGTGTATTTAGCGCATACCACCGACCACCGCAGCAGCAGTCTCGAAAATATACCTGAATTGAGGTGTCACGGAAGGTGAGCATCAACGTGAAAGTACAGGTTCCAGTGCTTTCACTTTTCTCCTTTCTCTTGCATGTTCCTTTGTCGTGGTTAGAGCTTCTATTTAAATGTAGATAGAAACAGGGCTTTTGATACATGACCGTACTGTGAAATATGCAACACACAGCTGCATAACGTCATTCAAAATATCAAACTATGTTTCTATGTTCAGAACCTTTATTAGCGTTAATTAATTCTGTTCGAGAGGCTTCTCACGTTGCTCGCGGAACTGATGTTCATGCTCTAGCATATCAAGCTATGCCAAATGGGAGTCCTTTCTATAGTCTTCTCCTATTACCTGGCATTGTCAAATTAGTAAAAGCACCGGCGTCCTTGTTGTTTTAATTACTTTCTAAATTTGGATTTTTTATTCATACGTAACAAATATGCCAGCATTGGAAAAGCAATCTGTACTTCAAGCCACCGTTATTGGTTCTAGGTAGTAATTTAAATTAGTTGATGTGACTTTTTTGCGTTTAATTATGAATTATAAACCTGAATCTAAAAATAAGACATAAAAGTTTTGACTCGTGTTTATGAGTACGACGGTCATCGCATCGGTGGAAACCAATTTGCAGTGGTTGTGGCAAAAGCCGAGTATGTAATGTTCTTTGGCTGTATTAGAGCGCATCAGCACGCCAACAACGGTTTACTGTCAAAAATGAATATGACTGACTACCTATAAGTGAATGTCATGCAGACGAACAAGCACGCGGTTTTCCAGGTCCATGCACCTTCGCTCGCACATGCATACTACCTAGTAGGTACCAGAGCAGGAGCATATTTCGAATTTCGATTCGAGCAGCATGTTAAGCAACCGGGGATCCGGATCCAGGAGAAGTATGTAAACCCGGAATCCGGAATAAGGATCAGCAACACATTATCAATATATGTATATCTAGAGAAGTGCATCGCATGTTTCATTTTACAATCGCAAAAATCACAGAAAAAATTAACGTTATACTAGCGTAAAATTAACCTTAATGAGTACTTCACGCTAATGTGAATAAGAATTACGTGGATTTACATGCAATCTCGTCAAGTCAGTTGCCAGTAGTTGCTGCTGCTCGCTCGAATACGAAACGAAAAATTGCGTGCGCTGAGGATTGCTGCTATGATGGTTGCTGTGGACTAGCCCACTTGCTTGAATGCTGCTGGTGCTGAGAGGAGGCAGGCACTCACATTTTGCTCGTCAGGCAATCCGGGGTGTATGAAGCCAGAGAGAGCTTCTTTGACTGTTTCTGGGCAAATAGCTACGAGACAGAGGGAGGAAGCTTTTATGAGCTGTACATTTCCCGGATAGCCAAGCCGCTAGTAGAATGTAGACTGCTGGCTCCTCCGGCAAGTCTACACGCCAACTGTCCATTTCACCTGACTTGAAGCTTGCCGAGGCGTTTGCCGATCAAATTACATTACCCATCCGCCATGAAATTTTAGTCGGTATTCTTTGATCCAGGGAGATTTATCCAAGGTATGTGGGTACAGCTTTATATTCTGCATAATACCTTACTTTAGATTTATCAATCATCAAGATCAGGACACAAAACTGGTGTTGGGCAGTCTATTTCTGTTGATAAAACGCTAGAATACCTTACTGGCCAACCGGTCACTTGTTACAGAGATTCGCCCCTATGACCAAACTTGGAATTCTGAAAAGTTGCCATAAGTTCCCACACGCTCAAAATTTTGGAAACATAAATATGTTTGCAAGCAATGCAAGCTAAATTTCAGTAGAAAATTATGACAGTCTTAGAATTTTGACCCCAAAAAAATTGAATGAAAATCTTATAGGAAATATTTTGCTCTTTTTTAAGGTTAGCGTCAGATTTTTTCTGCATTTTGTATTGAACTAACTAACTGAGCAGTTCTTGGTGATTTGCTGATGAGGTTATTTAATTTCTTTTATAATATCATTTTGCTATTAACTTGGGTCTTGATTTTTTTTAAATTCTGGATTTAGCTAACCTGTGTTTCGAGCTTAGGGATTTCGATTTAGATATTTATTTGTAGATTTTCCACGCGGTACATACATAATGCTTTCAGAGAATGCACTTTCGGTTCTGCCTATTTCACAGTGGAGCGTCAGCGTCAGCATCCGTCCGTCGCGCTAGAAGTAACGTGCGAAAAACGTGTTCAGGTACTTGTAGCTTAGCGTTAGTCGACGCTGACCCTCACCCACGCCACTCGCTTATTGTTTTGAACAGTATTTATAAACCATAATGTAGCCGTAAAATTTAATATGGGTACTCTGCCAATAAAATTCAGATATTCATACGTAGTGTAGTGAGAGTTCTAAATCTGACCATTGTGCATCTGCATTTAAAGCTTATATGAATGAAATAGTACTTATCAGCTGAAGTCAGGAATAGACATTGAATACAAGGGGCTCACAATTGTTCTCGCTAATCTTACCTAGATAAGGATAAATGATATGTATCTACATATAAGAGCAATCATAGAAGCAGTAGTGGTGGGTATAGAAACAATAGGCACTTTATTAATAAATAGATCACCTATGTACGTTACAGCAGCAATATAAGTATTCGCAACAGAAAGAAGCATTTGAAAAGGCTATTCACGATTCATGTAGCAAATATAATTCAGGTGTAATTAGATTGAGCTCTCATAATTGCTGCTGTAAAGTTGAAAATCCTATCAGTGCCAGAGCTTTCAATAAACCACCATAAGTTTTATGGAACAGTTGTCCATGTGAGGGAGGGGGTCTTAAGATTAGTCTGGCTATTAGCTTGTAAATATTGTTAACTAGTAGCATTAGTAAGTTTGGGCGTAAGACTTGCCTGACTATGCTCTGTTTCGACAAAAATATAGAGTTTGTACCAAAAGATTTTTCTTCGGTTATAAGGTAAAATCTGTACAGGAATATTGGAATTCATTCTAAAGCACTGTATTTGGGCCGAATTTTTCTTATACCTTAAAAGTATTCAGGTCGCAATTCGGCATTTTCATATCCTTGAAACATGATTAAAAGCATTGAGCGAGTGATCATGACACCTGTAACCATTAGAATCTGATTTACTTACTTGTGAAAGAATTTGAGAAGAAAATTGACCATTTCCGTGAATCCAATTCCAGTTCTCGTAGTGAGAAAGTACTCAGATTCAGGGGTAGTTTTTGGAAGAGCATAGTCTGCTGTCAAAGCTCCTGCCGTCAGTAATGGGGTGTTCCAGAACTGGAGAAACCGTGCCACTGGAGCTGTTGGAAGTAGAACAAAATAAATCTGGATGAGTCAAGAGTTCTAGAGCTACGTCTCCGACAGCTTCCTGACTAGAGGCCAAAAGGGAAGGTGCTACTGGCCTATACTTTAACTTTTCGCAAAAAGTTTTTTTATATGTATGACATAATGAGCGGAATCCACGCCTCAGGATATCCTTCAACTCAGCCGTATTTATAGGGAGATGAAAACCGAGTCGGGGGAACCGGAAAATTTTCACCCAACCACATCAACAGTAAATTTCGAAGAACAAGTTTTCTTTTTCAAATTAAACTTCAGACAGGTAAACTTCCGGAATGTTATTACAACGAGTATAACAAACACTGTTGAATACAAAGTTAACTTTTCACACAAAAGTTGACTAAAATCAATTGTTTCCTTAAAAAGAAGCTCAATGGCCAGGCGTGGAAATTAGGTTTCAGATTCGAGACGATGATGCTACTGTTCACTGGACCAAAGGGAAAACAAAAATAAACAAACAAATTACGCTTCAATCTATCGAATTCTTTGGCCAATAACACAAGTTTGGCCTGGCCAATTTTTTAGAAATTCCAATTTCCTCAGGTTTTCGTTGTGTGTATCTCTGGTATGACTATTTTTCAACCGGACATTATCTTAAGACTAGCACATCGGAAAAGTTTGGGAAAAGTTATCAGAAATTTTCGCTATACCTTTGAGAAGTTGTGATAGCGTTTATTTTGTACACAATGTAACGCAATTCGCAGGTAACAAATAAGCGTCAACATATTGGTGGACTGAGTTTACTTGATACCAAATATTTGGTAGGTTCAAACGCTACCAAACCGTCAAATTTAGTAGTGCAACTTTTATCCTGTAAACGTAAAGAATGAGTCAAAAAGCACGATAAAAGGCAAAATTTGAAAATTTTCGAGTGCGTTCTTCAGCGCAAAAAATGTAGCAGTACACCAATATTTAAACCGTTTGCTTGTGAAACTATTTTTAACAATATATGACGAAGCAAACGGAAATGAATTTCTCTGTACTTTGAAAACAACCAAGGCGTTCATGGAGTGTGCCAATTAAACCGCAATTGTGCTTTTTGCTACTATTAAAACTGTGCCAAATGGTTAACACAAACCGCTGATAGTGTGTAATTTATACCCAACTCATTGGCATAATTTATACAGTTTCCCACTCGACCATCCTGTTTCATTTTGAAGCAAACTAGAAACAACACATTTCCCCCTTTTTTGAAGACTTTCTTTCTACACATAGCATGCGGCGTATAAATGAATCACAAAAGTTGAAAACAAAAACATAAAGGAATACCAATTCCAATCCAACTCTCCAGAAGTGAAGTATATGTAGGCGTGCCAGTGCATTTTGGGGAAAAGTTTATGGAACCACTTTTCTACGTGTTGGTTTCACACTCGTAATGGGGTCAAATGAACAATGCATTCACTCCACACACCCACACGTAGTAGGCGACAGGCTTTCACTACACATAATGATTTACCATTAGACGGAATGAATGAGAACAATATTGTATCCAAATGCATCATACAATTCGCCGTATCAGGATACTTACTTCTGGGACAATTTCTCACGCAAAAATTTCGTCAATGGATTCAGCATTAAAGTTGCAAATTCTCTCAAGCATTATAAAAGAGTTTAAATCCACAAAAGAACGAGACGTATCGAGTTCCCAATTAGTGTCTTTTGACCTTTTTAAAGATCAAGTTGGGACGACGACAAATCAGCAGCATTCCATGGAAGTACCACAACTACGCTCGAGGGATGCCCTTTGATTGGAATTTTCGACCCTGGAAAGCACTTTAACGAGTGACAAGTGACGATACCACAAAGGAGAGCGGTCGAGTGCAAGTGTCGTTGAAGTCATTCACTTAGCGGAATTAAAGGACCTTCTCCAGGACGTAAGGTAGCCTTGGAGGTCGTTTGACAAGGAATGATTTGTCTCTACGTTCCTGCATGGAAGGACATTCTAGGGTGTAGGTTCCGATCAAAGTCTGTTCATCGTAACGTTCACTAACTTTTTGGCCATTCTGCCGTACATTTTATTCTTTCAAGTGACGACAGGCGTGGAATTGGATCCCAATTCCTTCCATACAATTGAATTGGAATTGAGCTAACTTCTGAGTGACGAAGTTTGGAGGCAGGATCATGTGTGCTGAGGAAGCTCCATTGTCCAGCTCAGGGAGACCAACTTGTTTGAGGTACAGTAATACAAACTGGCCTGGATTTCGTCGAGGTGTTATTGAACACTCAAGATGAAAATGGGCTTATGGGATGAGGTTCTTATCGTTTCCTATTTCTTGGAGAAATGAACACATTAACGTATGTTGTCTTGATCCGCGTTTATGAGAAAGTCGGCCCTGCAGCATTGAAACTCAAACAAGGGTCGACTGGGAGCATTGCAGAAGAGATCAGAGCCAACCGTTTCCAAACATTCTGTTCTTGAAGATAAAACAATGCCCGTTATGGGCAGTACAGAAGCAAGTACATAGAACCAAATCAGTGCAGAAATATTGCAGTCCTTAATACTCTGGCTTGGCTTTAAAGTGTGTTTCTCTGGGGTATCTACTCCCCTTCTGGTGAAGTCCAAATGTAGGGCGGATGCTACCACTACTGTGAGGCATCACCCGGCCACAAGGCTTAAGAGCAAGTTATACTAAAGTACCAGTGAAGCATAGCAAAGGGCGTGCAATGACACGAGTAATATCCCGAACAATAAGTCTTTCCCTAATCGACAAAATACTGCTCCTTGTGCACATCATGTGCAAACACAGAGTGCCAGCAGTTTTCATACTTTCTTATTTCCTGAGCATTTCTGAGAACTGTAGGGTGGTTGCATCATGATCTTGAGTTTATTTGTAAGTGGATTACATAGAATTTCCAAGTTTTTCGGACTACTCTGCTGGGAGTGCATGAGACTTTACTTTGAATCCCCATCTCCGTGGTTACTGAGCAAAGAGTGTTGCCTCCAGCGCCTTAAGAAAAGGGCTCAAATATTTTTTTGGCAGCTCATATCCGGCAAAGTTCACTTCCAACCTAATTCTTATTGAAAGTGGGTGAGAGAGTGCGGAAGAGCCCGTGCAAGCCCTCTTGGGTAGAGGAATTAATTAAAATCTCTCTAGATCTCCAGCTTGCACTCAATTTTAACCAGTGGTCGGAGGGAGTACATGACCTCGCCCTCAGCCAAATCTCAAGCAGAAATAGCATTGGTCTCTATTTGCTCAGAGGATTCATTAATTCTTCGTCTGCTGATCTGTCATTACATTACAACTCCAGTGATTCGACCAGGAAAACTTTTTCAATCTGTACAGATTTCCTGTAGACCGAGCGCTGTTGCACTTGGATGCCGAACAGAGCTGAGCAATGGACGAGTGTGATAATGAGCTAAATTAGACAGTGCTGTTACCCGACCCAGTCCCGGTCCCGATACTCAGGCACGCGTTCACCCAGAAGCGAAAACCCGTCTAGCCCTACAGAAGAGCTTCTGTGTAAAAGCAGCAGTTTGAGGACTTTGCGGACCTGCTGGCTTAATCATGTGGGAAATCTGGTGAAAGTTGGTTCTTTCCCTTGCATGCTTAATAGTTCCACTTCTTCCGCCACACGTACGCTCGTGTTGACATGAGAAGATTACGGGAAGATCTCGTCCAAAACTGGATTATTCCAGAAAATACATGGAGCACAACTCTTATATGCTCAAGAAACGCCTGAGAGGATGCTTTGCCCTGTTTTTAGCTTTAAACTAGACTCGCGTGCATCACGGCATGCATCTTGTAGATTATTGCTTCGGATTTCCAAGGAACAATCCGTGTCAACAGTTCCCTTGGGAAAGCCGGAAGAGTCTAACCCAAGCAATACGTGTGTGTAAGTAGCGGAGCAGGAAAATTTCGGCTCAGAATTTCAACTTGCAGTAGCATTATTAGCCAAACCAAAACGGCTCTTATGCACAATTTGTATATACACCAACTTCAGTTTCGTTTAGCACTAGTCTTCTTGATCGAAATAGTTTGAGACACGTGTCTACTGGAATTATTATCTCAAATTCTGTATCCGTAATGCAAAATCAAGGAAAACCATTCAAGGCTTTTACTAACTAGGACGCTTAACTCTGTGCAAGCTTTCTGGTAATGCAGAGCTGGCACTGGGAATATGCTTCCTCTGAGGTAAAACCATGTGTTATGTGTACAAATGTATGAAAGACCAAAATAAATATTTAAAGTCAATAAAAGAGTAATAAATTCCGCCGTGTGGGAATGATTTCTTATTCCCTGCGGCATTACAGCAAAAAGCTCTCTTTTCCGTGGCCAGACAGAGGCATTAAAATATGAAAGTCGGTTCGACTACAGCCTGCCTGGTACAGCAAGGCACACAGTTTGCTTTCGCCAGAAGTGCAAACGAAAAACGACAGACAGACGGAGGCAGTTCCAGATAATGGATTAAAAATAAATGTTAGAGCTATTCGAGGCAAATATAATTTTACTTTCAAGCATTTGCTAGTAGAGAGTCTGCTTTAAATTAGCACAAGCATGTCATCAGAGTAATCTTCGTAGTGTATGTATACTATACTTTGCCTTCTATTTTTGCACGCTTATTTATAAGCTCATTATTGATTGATTCCATGGATCGTGTAGGCAGGAATAGTAAGGTCATGTATTTTATGTAATATATGCATTTCAGACACCTCCGACCTCGACATGAAATAGTGCAGATGAAGCAAGATCCTGCTTTGTTCCCAAGATATACCAAGTGCTATGCAAACTCTTGAGAAAATGATATGCTAAACGAAAATGAAAATGCCGTTGGCTAGTGTGCAATCAATAGACGAGATGATCGTACAACTTTTTCAATCTCCTTGTGATCTGATTAGAGCCTATAACCGGAATGGCAGGAAAATTCAAGGACACCTTTATTTTGCCAACGCAAGGTGAGGCGGCAGTCTACGGTAAAACTCGATATCTCATTATTAGGCAGGGTGCCACAGGTGTACGTTCAAACTTCCCATTACTCGAATTTCAAATTTTAAAGTACAATGCAGACATGCTTAAGATTGATTATACTAGATAAATGAGTTTGAATATTTTGCTCGGCGTCTCGTTAATATCTCAACTACAAGCATTGACTTCTGCGGTAGGTACTGAAAGGTAGGAGAAAGTTGGCGTCTCTACTTCCACCGCCACTATGACACTTCAATGTCAATGCCAGACGACGCGACAGCTTTCCTACAGTGTAACAATATGTCTTATGCAATTTAATTTAGCTAAAGTACTGTTTGCCCCAATTACACTTAATGTTTGTACTTGATCTTGTAATACTACATTAAAAATTAGTGCATATTTATGTGTAGCGCAGCTGCCAGTTCCAGCACGTGCTTATATGCAGCTCAATGATTGATGAGAGATCATTACGAGGCGCTTCCGCTTGCCGCTGCGCATCATGTTGGGCACATGCCATACATCAATCAAAATACCCTTCTTAATCACGAAGCGGATGTGCGAATTTTATAAACATTTTGTTACAGAACTTCCTGCCGAGTTTCTCACTGCTTGTATCAGGACAAAAAACCTTATTTGAAGAGAAATTTTGAGTATATCTGTATTTATTTGGAAAGTGAAGGTCAGCGAAATTTTATATACAATTTATAAGTTTCGCATATCAATATTATTATGTCTCCGTTATGAATCGGCCAGCTCGGAATTGTCCCTGATACTATGAATTGACACCGGTATGAATTGTCCCGCTGTGAACTGCCTTGCTATGAATGGCCGCATCACCTGGGTTGGCCTGGCTAGCAAATTTGTTACGGTTTTGCTCGTTCATAATTTTTTAATTCTTGGTTAACTGTGTTTGCTATTCAAAATTATTTATTTACACAAACCTTCAACAATCCAAATTATCGGCTGATTTAATCATATAATTATATTGCCCTGGATAGCCTGCGGCCTGTCTATATATCATACTTCACAGGGCACGTTTGAGAACTGACGCTTAAAGTCCTTCTAGATATGCAATATGCAACACAGCGTAAATGCCGGTTTCATAGCTTGAACCTTATCCCCAGATCTAATATTTACATCTAAAACGGTCTTCTAAACTGTGAATAATATGTATGTAGAGAGAAGGTGTAGCAATATAACTTTTCTCAAAGGCGTGGGTAATGTTCGTAAAAGAAGGTCTGAACGTAAACCAATAATTTTGACA
>VNWX01003173.1:0-10684 GCA_009869905.1 Ceratophysella communis | reverse complement strand
TTGCAGTTTCGCTTAAAAGTCGGTGTTTTCGCTGCATTGCTCCTATAGTGTGCCGTGACCGTAATCCGAATTTTGGAGGTAAGGTTGGACCCCAAGGCTTTCGATTTATTTCATGAAGATATACTTTCTAATTTCTAATTAAACATCAGTTGTCAGTGGTACTAATACTACTAAATTAAATCGCAGGTGTTATTTTTCCTTTCTGACGCGACTAATTTGGTTTTCTCGCAGCTCGTTCGTATACATATAATGGAGCGTGGCAATGAAGACGGCTACGCTGACCTTGGTCAAAGTCCGATGACCAGAAATCGCCATTCGGTTGCTACAAAACTTAAAAAACAGAGTCTTCAACCAACCAGGCCTATCACCCGGGCCCTTGGAACTGTTCCCAGTATTAGCGTTACAACCCAAATAGCAGCGGATGAATTAGCAAACCGAAAAAAGGCCGTTGAGGTCCAGAAAATTATTGAAAAAGCACTTCGAAACTCTTTGGTAAGTGACCAATAATGGCATGATAAGCCTCGCACAAGTCTAGATTTCATTTTTATTCTATAAAAATTCATAGAAATATTGAGCGATGGTTCATATTTGCATTGTAATCTAGATTTTGAAAAATATATGCTTATTTCTGAATTCGGATGAGGACCTATCAAATGCCCGCCTGGTAAACCGCCTTCTCCAGGCAGAAGCGACCAAGAAATTGAAAACTCTCCACGAACCCATTGATATTATGATGAAGATGGATGAATTCATCGACGATATGAAATATCGGCTCACCAACGAGCCGCATCTGTTCCCATTTTCGTCCTTCATTATCGACATTGAGGAATCAGTCGAAGTTCTCGAAGAATTCGTGGCAATAGTTGGCCCACATGCCCGCCGCTACGAATTGAGGCAACGCTATATTGACCCTAAGTGGATACAACCACCTTCATACTCTTCAGCTGGAATTGGAAAACGATTCCGTATTCTACTTTCTGGGTCACCAAAACTCATGGAAATCAAGTCGCACACCACATTTCGAACTATTTATCTGACCAATAAGGACGCCGCTCGCATTCCGGCTGTACTTCCTAATCTCAGAATCATTGACATTGATTGCGAGCGTCGGGTAACCCCACCAAATTTACCGGCATTGATTCCAGTTTTGGTATCTCGCGCAGTAAGACTGGATTCTCTTCGAATCCCAAAATGTACAGAAATTCCTGGAATGATGACCCTTGCCCGAATTTTGGCTGAGAAACACAGACACCACATTCCTCGTTTGGTCTTTGGTCAGAAGTTGAAGCTTGAACCAAACAGCGTGGTACATATTCAAGAACTGCTCGAACTGAATTTGGGCTTGAAGGATATCTCGTTTCGTCTTTATGGAGAACAACGTGGAAAAAACCGTACAGGGTATTCAGAGAATTTTCGCCTGTTGGTTCAAAAGGTGTCAACTTTACTCCGTACGCAGATGAACACTTTGATCTCACTCACTCTGACCATTGATTGGCAGCAACAAACTCCGTTCACCTTCGATCTTCCGCCATTTCTAGCGCTTACAGATTTGAGACTCGGATTTCCTGAAATAGACCAGCCTAATCAGCCAGCGAATCCTCGAATTTTCTTGCCGTTGACCCAAACAGAACTACCAGTGCTTCGAAAGCTTCGGTTTTTCAATTACACAGAAGAATTGGGACTTGTTGGTTCTACCGTTCTGCCTGCTGTCCGAAAACTCTTGCTGTTGTGTCAAGATGGCTCCCTAACTGATCGCTTCTGGCAGGAGACGTTTCCTAATCTGACATACATTCGAATCGAAGTGATCTGTGCAGCAGTTACTGCGGTACCCAATTTGTCATTCGTCCTCACACGATTCCCACGGGTCACTGATCTGAACATCAGCTTGCAAATACACTACGGTGTACGTGGACCAGACTACTGGGACCTTCTGACAGGATCTGCGGTACGGCCGGCCAGTATTTATGCTTTGTACCATGAAAATTTCGCAGCACAGGTCGGAGAACCGCTAGAACCTGTGAACGGGGTCTTTCAAGTTCCTTCGCTTCGAAATATGAGAGGTAGCTAATACAATATTCATAACATCTTGATTGATTTCAATGTGCCAATTTGAATCGAACTCCTAGTAATTAAAACTAATCTCTGTTCAAATTTCTATTGCGAGCCTACAGGACTCAAAACATTTAAATTCAGTCCAGGATGTCGGTCGAACCTAGATGCTATTCTTTACATGACTCGTGCAGGCCTTCTGGGACCTCTGGAGAAATTGGTTTTGTGCAATTTCAAATGGGACCTTAAAGATCTGCCGGTAACTCACGTTTTTTAGCTAATCTATTTCAAATTGAAGCAAATTGAAGTCTATTAAATTTATAATTCAACTAATATCATTTATGATAAACAGCGTGGGGTAAAGAAAACTTACTGGACAAAACTGGATGCGGTTCATAAGGATGTTGAATTCTGCTAAATCTCAGGAAGATACACCATCCTACTACACCCATTACAAGTTACAAAATGTTCCTACTACTGATCTACGGCTGAGTTACAAAACAAATGCAAATATCGAGAGATAATATAATCTATGTTAATTTCCTTCGAAATATATTCGTGCGGGGGAAATGTATTACGTTTCAATAAAAAAAAACTTGTGTAATAATTGGCAGCATAAATGGAAGCGTTAAGTACTCAAATATCCACAAATAAGACAGCTGCTATAGCAGTAATAACCCCCAAACATTTTTATTGAAACTGACAATCATAGTCCTTCATGCTCAAATCTACTTTATAACCAAACAAAAATAACACATAAGCAAGCTAACTAATTAAATTGGTATCTGTAGTAAAGCGTTGCGTTTACCTTTAAACCGCACGCTTGCAATTAGAGTTACTTGTACTTGGACTTTGAAAGTGGAAGCTTGTTCTGGTCAATGGTCAACCCAGCAATGATACGGTTCATTGGAATCTCAATTTGGTTTTCAAATAATTCAAGATTACTTCCTTCTAATGATGCCTTTATTTCCTGCATGGAGTCCTTGATACTCTTTAGTTCGTAGAGACTGCGACCACCGCCAGAAAGGGCCTGTAGAAAAATCTTAATTTAAATTAGTTGAGGAAATGCGACCTGTTTAGAGTAATTTAGCATCATGTTAACCCATAATTAGCTTTGGAAATCAAATGTGCGAGCCAAGTAGAGGCAAATTTTTAAAATAATGTGATACAAACTAAATTTATTTTTTACCCTTATTTGAAGCAATAACGACCCAAGATTAGAAATGAGAGACAACTGCTTTGGAGTCTGAAGAGGTGAACTCATCTGTGTATTGAGTGCGCTAAGCAGTATAGCTGCTTCTTGACGACAAGTCTGCTGAAGATTTTCAGGAATGATCAACTGGTTAGCGCAAACATCTGGAGCAATCTACAGTTCCAAGTTCCAAAGTAAAGTTTTACCATTAATACACGACGACTATCCTATGATTAATAAAGTATGTCTTATAACCTCAATGCAATATTCCTGTATCGCAGGCAAGTAGATTGAGATTTCCTGGTTCATTGATTCTAATTCCATAACACAACGTGAATATCGTAAACGATAGTCTTCATTGAAAACAATTCCATAAGAACGCATTTTTTCGCCTTCAACATTCAGTTCTTTCAATTTAATAATCTTCTCTCGTTTCGATTTCAAAGTTTTGGACAACAGAATCTGTAATTGCAAACAATTAGTTGAGTAAATAGTTCGAAGCAAACGCATTTTGGAATTACGAAGTAAACAATCAGTAGTTCAACTCACAAGCATTTCTAAGAGACGAACAGGGAATCCACCAATTGTTCCATTCTCAGGAAAACTTGACTTTACCATTGCATGTTGAGCCTTCAAAACACCACTGGTCGAACTTGGTCGAAGAAGATTAAAACAAAAATTGGAAAGCGATACAGTATCTGGAGGCTCAATGGACTAAAAAAACAAACAGGTAAACTCAAACTGTAGCTTTAGATCATCGTCATGTTTTAAACCTATGCCGATGAAGTTAATTTACTACCTACCAATACTTCAAAATCCGGAATTGAATGAGACCCAAGTCCAGGACGATCAAACCGAATACGGTAATTAAAGTTGGATGTATCAACTCCTTCAATGGTTCCAGTGAAAAGTCCATCCTGAGGCTGGCGAAGTCGCGCAGTGACCTTTGTTCCAATAACTAGCTGCATAGGGATCTCGTTTGGAAGAACTTCCTTGTATTCCTTTGGAATATTCCGTCGCTGTTGCAGCATCCTGATCATCTGTCGCCGGCGCGACAATTCCTCACGCTCTGCATCGAAAAAAGCTTGTGAACAGCGTCTCGGTTTCCCCATAATACGTCGAATCTGACACCATTGCAAACGATGCATCTGTCGGGCTTTGAGCTGTGGAAATGATTCTTTGAGGCAAATCTGAAAGTCGTTGTCGCCTTTAAACAAAGCTCTGAAATATGAATAAGAAAGTCTCAGCATTAGTTGAATGAAAAAGAGATTCCAACAATGGCTGGAGCTAAGGCTACTCATGCAACCATTAGTTGCTAGTTTTATTCGTATTTACAAGTGGCTTACTTGTCAATATTGCTGTAGAACCACTCGTAACACACCCATTTGTGAGCTTTGGGCAACTTCAGCAAGTTTCGAAGAGAAATACTTAAGGCACAGGCCGTTTGTTTAGTCATACTACCAAGAATTGAGGTCGGAACGGAATCAAGATTCATTCCATTCTCTTCTTCAGCCTCATTTTGATTGACAATGCCCTGAAACGAGATAGGTAATTTATTAAGTTTTCAATAATAGTGAAGAATTAAAAATATTTTTATATTAAAATTGACAAGAACGTTTTCACTTACAACATTATTTCCCGATGACATCTTCATCTGGCGTCGATACAAACGCTTATTAGCTTTATTAGTCATAATGTTCGTCTGATTTTCCTGATGCTTCTGTTCTGGTGGTACACAACCATCAATTTCGTTCTCATGCTGCTGCTGCTTTCTCGTTTGTTCGTAGCGAACCGGACAAGGACGAGATTTCTTGCTCGTTGCTCTGGTTGTTGAGCCTCTGGGCTTGTTCGGTCCATCGCCATTTTTGTTTCCAACATCAATATCAGGCTCACTTGGTGTTGGCGATGAAGTCATATTGAGAACGTAGTCAATTTCATATTCCTCATGGTCACTTCCTGGTTGCTCATCTGCAATTAATAAAAGTAACTACAATTCGACGCTGCGCTTGAGATATACATAGGATTACTACATGGGTATCCATCCCATTGTCATTATTAGATATACAATTATACGATCAGCATTTCTTGGCTTCTCGTGTAATTTAACCCTAATTAATTGAAACAACTCGAGCACAACGAATCACAACTCAATCTCAATTGTAATTTGTGATTTGTACTACTCATGTTGCTTCAGATAAGCTGATAAGTAGCCATGATTTTTAAATTGTATTTCATAATAATGGGCCAAAATATAAAGACTATATCTAGCCTCCGGATTTTGTCGGGTTTAACTTTTGTCTAGTACTAGCACCTTGAATTTGAGGTGTTGAAAGACTAGGTCTTGCAGTTGAAATTGAACCACGAGGGCGGCGCGGAGCAGGTGCAGGTGCACCTGTTAGCTTATTCGTCTGTCGAACCAACTTGTTCAAATGTATTGGACTTGGAGAAATGGTATTCGTTTCTTCAAGCATCTTCACTTTTTCGTTGTTGACCTTATCTTGACCATGGCTATGCCTTTCACCTGCTGGAACCTCGAAATCAACAGGATACCCTTTTTCTTTTTCTGCTCCCAGTTTCACGTTTTTCGAAACTCTTTCCTTCATTCTTGCCATAGACTTGCCAGTGGGAGTCAGCATCAGACTTTCGTCATAGTAAATTGGATTTTTCTTCCGCTGACGTACGGGCTGATATATTCATAAACGAAACAAGAAATTAGGATTTTACAAAAGAGTTCCGAGAAGTGTGGATTGGCAATTTTTAATTTTCAGCAAAAAATTATTGGCTTACCAATCCACGTGCATTAAAAATAACATTTTTATTTCCCTGCTCCTGCTCCTCCGCTAGTACGGAGGCTTCACGATTTCCAGATGAGTTTCGTAAACGACCTGATATGTTCAAAGCCTGCGGATCTTCATTTGCTTGGTCAGTCTTTCGACTACTGTTCATCTCTAAATCTGTTTTTCACGCGGTATTCTTTATTATTATTCGGTACTCGATGGTTCTCGTCTCAGTCTCAAAATACTTCCACCTTTGGAAACAAAAAATACAAAAGAATCACAATTGATACAATTATTTATCAATTTACAATTCGGTTTGTGCTTTAAGGGTGCGTCGATGTCACAGTACTTTATTTACCAGTGTTTATGGGTAACGGCTCGCAATGATCTAGCGCTAGTGTGGCCTCCAAAACATCCTCTTCAGGCTCTGCTGAAAAGTTCGGGAGGAAAATGGCAAAAAAAGTAAGGGACTGGCCGTCTCCAGCGAGGGGCTTGGCGCTCACACAGCAAACTCGAGGAAGGTTTTAGCTTGCCAAGCTCAAAATCCCTCGCATGAGAGAGTCAGTCCCTTATTTTTTTTGCCATTTTCCTCCCGAACTTTTCAGCAGAGCCTGAAGAGGATGTTTTGTAGGCCACACTAACTCCGCGCTTGAATTGTGCTGAGAAAATGCCTATTTATTTCTGAACTTTGCGCCGGTCACCGGTTACTATTTGCTGCATGCTTTTTTGCCGAAGGTCTGGCGCAGCATTTAGGTTTTAGGTCGAGCATTCTGACTTCAGATTTGAGATTATCTGTTGTGTGTTGTGTGTGCATCAAGGTCAAGGTGTGCGTGTGACTTTTGACTTTGAGTCATGCGCTTGCTTGGTTATCTAGTCGTGTGCGGTGCGTGAGTGCAGTCCCACAAATAAAATGGCTAGCACGTACCGCATTGTTAGCAGGCATAATGCATTATGTATCTATATGTAAGCGGGTAAGCCTCCTCCCCCCAACAGGTTCGGCAAGTGAACGTCGAGTCGAGTCGTCACGTGTCACGTCCCGTCGCGTCGTCGCTCTACATTTCTCAAGTTTCAACATAATTGCAATTGCAGGAGGCGCAGGCGCCATGCCAGCAGAAGCTCTGCCTGCCAAAAAATAGGTGTGCGGAGCTGCCAACTGTACTACGTACCAAATAAGGCAAAGTGTGCGCATTTGTGAAGTGACATCTGGCTGGATTCTGGTCTGGATTGCTGCGTCGTCGTTGGCAAAAGGTCACATAATTAAATATTTTTTGGCTTTCGCGCGTGTGTGTTGGTTAACATCATAATAGGGAGAGCCGAGCTGATGAGAGTGGGTGTTCTAAATTTGAATTCGTCACAACTCCACACCACAAGTGGACATTATTTTATTTTATATAATTTATTACAGGTTCATGATCATGATTCAGAGGATTCACAATTCAGACCATCCGATCCCAGAGCAGAGTTGAGTAACACCGCACGAGGATATACCTGCAACCCATGAGCCAGGTATAACTTTGACCTTCGTGCAGTAAATTTCTACTTCATTCATGGTTTTGGCAAAAAGTTTCAAGTTTCGAAGTCAGGAGTAAATTATGCTTGTGCCGTTCACGACGTCGTCAGAGGTATGCGGTATGTTGAACACACTATAACAATTATTTTTTACACCAGCAGTTGATTGATTTGATTATGCATTGCCATTGCCAACGAGTATCCAGTCGGTGAATTTGGTATCCAGTCGGTGAATTTGGTATCCAGTCGCCTACCTGAAAGGGGATAGGCCCCGCATATATCTGCGCCTACCACTTGACAACTAAAGATCGTAGTCAAGCAGCTGATTTTCAAACAAAAATGTTAGCACTTACCAAAACCGAAGAAATCAAGAGCCGGAAATTTTCGCCGTACAAAGCGGGATCCTACTTTGCCTGGACCTGCTACACCAATGACTAGATCACGGACAAAGGATTCTCTGGAAGAAAGCATGCAGAATGTATTTGGAAATCATCTGGTAAGATCATTTTTTCTTAGCTACGTCAAAAAACTATATACTTGACCTGCCGAATTGAATTAAATGAACTATTCTGACCTGAATTTGTTATTGTTTGTCTATCGCAGATTACCGGAATGATTTGTTCTTATTTGAACTCTCAGAAAGATGTCGTCCGGTTTCGCCAAGTCAATCGCCAGTTTGAAATAGAATCCATCAATCAGCTGAAAGTCGTCCATAAACCTATCAATCTTGCGACCGAAAAAGACGTTGAAAATTTCTTGCAACTCATGAATAATCGGACTCAGTTAAATCTAACACGGCTTCCGTTTTCTAATTTCAAGATCAACCTGAATATTAAAGTTCAAATATTGGAGAAGTTTGGTTCAGCCGTCGGAAAATATGTCCGTTCTTATTCATTGCACTTGTTACCAGATAATTCTAGGTTTGACGTCAATGCGGTTGGGGCCAAAGTTGCAATCCTCCTGTCTTATTCTCCAAATATCATCGAAATTGATTTCCGTAGTACCAAATCAGTACAAATTCCAGCAGACCATCTTCAGCGGATGCCAAAATCTTTTCCGTACCTTAAAACTATCGATGTTAATTACTGGAAGACCATCAGGAGCAATGCAGCTTCAGCTTTGTTACTCCACCTTCTGATTGCGCGTTCCCCGTGCCTAAAATATCTTAAAGTTCCGCTTCCAGCTGGTGAAGTCAACCAGCCCGAAACGAGCGTACTTCAAGTTTTGTCACAAAATCATCAGCAACATCCACTAATCCACTTCGCAGGCATACTTCAGATTACACCTACCAAATTTCAATTTATTCAGGAACTAACAAGAATGAAGCTCCGCTCTTCTTTTCTCATGTTTGAACTATTCGATTCTGACTTTTCAGACGCTCACGTCACTTCAGACAACATTCGTAACATGATGGATGCAGTTTCATCCTGGTTGGCTTCTCAGACTGACAGTCTGGAATACCTCATCATCGCTTTCGAGAGTTGGCAGGATCAGTTTCAGGATCCAATCACGGTTCAATTTCGTATCCCAATGCTCAAAGTTCTCACAAGCTTGACCATCAACTTCGAAATGCAAAATCACAACGATTCTAATCCGATAGTCCCGTTGGTCTCGGACCAGTTTCCTTTACTTAAAAAATTAAACCTTCTTTACTATCACCAAGACTATCAAATTTTTGGAACGAACATGCCCGGTGTCGAGGAACTCGAGCTTAGTGAACTCCGGTCGCTGTTCACAGACCCGTCTTTGCGAACCATTTTTCCGAATCTAACCATACTTAAAATGGACTTCTGTCGAGATTTTCAAACGATCACACGCTCCACCATTGCCTTCGTCCTTACGCATTTGACTCAGATCACCCAATTGGAAATCAACTTAATAAATCGTTGTATTCATTTTGGTAGTTGCCAGTTTGGATATCACTATGGCTCATCTGCTCTGCTGGATTCGGAGGAAATGGACTTGTGGGATATTTTAACAGGAGGTGCACCTCGATTGAACATCGACGCTTTCGAGAGCCAAGCCTTTCGAAGGAATGCTGAGGCACGAGCACTGCCTGGGCCCTTGAATGGAATTTATGCCATGCCTTCTCTGCGAAACATGACAGGTACTTGTACCAGCATAGCGGCAAGCCAAAGCTGAATATAATGCATATGAAAAAAGTAGTAAACCTGTTGAATTTTATTTGCTGTGTTTTTTTACTACAGCTCTGAAGAAGTTGCGCTTCCGTGTTGGAACTTTCTCAAATCTGTACGCGGTTATGTACATGACCCTCACTGGTGGTCTTGGATCTCTGCAATTTTCATTTCAAGCCAACAAGCAGAAGCGGAAGGTGAGTGCTTTTAAATCTAAGATCAGGATATAAGTAAGATTTTCGAAAGCCATTACATCATATTCGTATTTTGCTTGTATCTTACCGAAATTCAGGTGAGGCAGAAGAAAGATGCATTCTTGGACTACTATGCAGCTCACGGTTACATCGAGCTTACTGCTAATTAGAGTTAAAGACCATGGTTCAGGTTTCTAGCTTAGATGTTGTTTGAATTCTTGGAATTTGTATTTGTTGCTGGTTTTCGCAAAATAAAATGAGATAAACAGCTTCCTCTTCAACATCATCTGGCGTACGAGCTTCACGACGGCATCAACTCTGCATTGCTTAGTTAGCAGGTTAGATAAATAGTTTCAGTATAAAAATTATCCGAATATTAAAGTATAACTTATACAAGTCGGGAAATGTTTAGCTAGTATAAATTCGAAATCGCTCGGCGGCAATAATACACAAGTTTTTAAAAACGTGTAGTTCGTAGTTGGGTTGGGTCAGCTTATTTCACTCAAACTCAAGCTTGAAGAAACACTGCGTTATGGAGCTAAAGCGGGTATTGATACGACGACTAATCAGTTAGCTGACTATTGGTATAAATATTCGAAAAAATTGCAAGTTTATATATGTCAATTGTGTCGTTCTGGGAAGACATAGATTGGGTGCGAAACGGCCATCGAGCTAACTACTGGCAATTCGGTGTCGATGCACTTCCGCCAGCGCGATTTTCAAATCCACTGATCGGAGCGCACTTTCTAAACGTAACATATTAATTCGTTGTCAAATCGTCACAAGTTCGTTAAAGCCGCCCGTCTTCGTCGTAGAGTCGTCACCACT
>VNWX01003172.1:0-10684 GCA_009869905.1 Ceratophysella communis | reverse complement strand
GTAAAGGCCCATTACTTCCTAGGAAGAACATTAAGTGACTTGAATCTTTTGGACGAAGCAATTTTCCACGTGCAACGCGCATACGAATTGTCAAAGGAGCAAAGGTTGGTATTTCCTTTTGTGATTATCTCCAAAGTCTGAGTGTGAGTGCATTCCAAATCAAAATTTTCTGGGCTGCAATAACGGTTGTTTAACGGTTGTTTAAAGTTTTAATTTCTTGAGCTTTTCGTTTAAAACTAGGAGCAAATGGGAAGAATTGGTGCCCCTAAGTTTTTATTTTACTGAAACAGAGCTAATCTAAATAATTTGTTTGATGAGCACGATTTTCACATTCCTTTTTTCCATTGTTTCTTACGTGAGATTTTATGTTTAAGTAACAGTGCAAGCTTGAAGGATGTGTTGTAGATTATTGTATTATACTACATTTTAGCTAAAAAATTATAGGGTTTTGACTCGTACATGACAGAACCAGTCCAACCTTACACTGTCATATTTCCATAGCTTCAAGAGTAGTCATGGAGTAGTCGGAAACTTCTGCTTAAATAATTTTCTGAATTAACTTGAATTTATAGACTGAATCTTGGAGATGATGTTGCAAGAACTTTACGACAACTTCGGAAAAAAAGGTTCTTACAAAACGAAGAAACTCGAATTCAAGACGGTAACAGAATTGCAAAAATACCTGAAGAACCTTGTTATTGAAGATCATGCGGAACGAGTAATCACAATACTGACTTTTTATACATATGTTTACAATCCCTTCTGAAGTTATGCTCACTAATTGAAGTTCTAGTTTAAACTGACGGCTTGCCCACATTAAGTTCCTTATATTCAGTAGTTTAGTTGATTTAAACTTTTAATCAAGTTGCGGCAGAGTAAAAACTTATCCACAAATTCAACTAAGAATTTTAATAAGTGGAGCATTTCAGATAATGGGCAAGGCTTCTAGAATAATGGGTAGTTTGATTTTGTTCTTACCATTTTTAATGGTATGCAGCATAGTATGCTGTGAAATTGTGTATTCTTCTTATAGTCCAACACATCCTACTATCTAATTAAAACTACCTCCATAATTACAGAAAGGAGACACGAAGAGTCAGCCTGAAGTCGACGAACTCAACCCCATGAAGCGCTCGAAAACGGAAAATTCTAAAGTGGATCCAATTCAAAGCTCCCTTGAATCAAAGCTAAACGCAATTGACAAGATTTTCTCTCAAATTGACGAAAAAGCAAAGGTTTTATTACGAGTTTCTCCATGTTTAAAAGTATTGAAACATCTTAATGACGAATGATTTATTTGAAATATTGTTGATTCTAACAGAAACGTGAAGTGCCTGACTATTTGTGTGGAAAAATCTCCTTTGAACTTCTCAAAGATCCTGTTTATCACACCGAGTGGGATTACCTACGAACGAAAGGACATAGAAGAGCATCTGATGCGTGTTGGGCATTTCGACCCAGTCACACGCGTAGCTTTGACAGCTGATCAATTGATTCCTAACTATGTTATGAAAGAAGTGGTCGACGCCTATGTTGCAGAGAATCCTTGGGCCTTGGATATGTGAACAGAACCGGTGAAAACACCTAAAAAATTCAAAAACTGTATTATTTATTTGTCAAAAGTAATTGTTTAGTAGCATCGTTCGATTAAGACTATTTTCTCAGTATTGCTCACCCCTGAGCATTTAACGAATCAGTAGCCAGACGAAAAATAGAATGCAGATTAGTTTTCTTCTCGGTTTCGATTCTCCTAACATAGCTAACTGAAAATACGGTTTAATTTATTTTAATCGGAACGCAATAACTAAGCACGAAAGGTAAACGTAATTACTTCTACTACTCCTGTATGAGTATCTATTGAAAATTATACGGGGGCCTCCTGTTAGTTTTACTTCCATATGTACCTACGCGAGTATATATCTTCTTTTCTAAATCTTGTTATTAACGAACGGGTCGGGTATTTTTGTCATTATATAGGTATTCTGAAATCACTGTTCAGTAGTGTTAAAGTCGAGTCATGACTATCAAATTAGCCATGTTTCAACGCTAAGAAAATCGTTTATTAATTGTTCATAGACGCTAAACTAATGATTCGAATAATTATACAAAAAGCTCGATTCTTTATTGCGGAATTGCAGATCTGTTTGACCAGCTAAGAAAATAATGGTTTATACGGTAATGCACGGTGAATGCCTCGAAATGTAGGATAATATTCAAATTATCCGTGAAGCGTAATAAATAAAGTAAAGTAAGACATGTTGTTATTTTCGTAAATACAAAATTGTAATTGATCTAAAATCATTGCAAGCGACACTATATAAGCGATAAGGTGTGATCATCGTGTTTATTTGATATTTTAGTTAGGCATACATGGCTTCATTTCAGCAGCTCGGGTGTTTCATTTCAATACTAACATGTCACAGGTCACAGGGAAGCTTGAATTATGGAAATTGTATAGTACAAGCATTTTTTACGAGAATATAGACATGGCTTTGACCTTGGAGATTTCAGTTCTTTCATGTGACGATGATAAGTGATTATGAACGCTGTCCATATTACGTTTGACTGGTCATCATGGACACCGAACGTAATTGGAATTGACCCGTTTAACCTGGGCCTCCGAGTCCGGCCCTCCTATTTCCAAGGAGAAAGTAACCCCGAAGCCCCTTTTAGCTACGAAGTAAACATGCCGGCTTTTTAGAGCTCATTATAGCAGTAAACTTGCCTTAAAAATATGGTAAATTGAGTTCGGTATCGTAGCTTTGCACGTGGATTCGTGGGAAGTTCAATCTGGAGTCCAAATCATCTACCGATCAATCTGTTGTCATCTGTGAAAATCTTGTCATTTTTTGAATCGTCAGTGTCAGTCATCAGTGAAAGTTAGATTTTCTGTCAGTTGTTGGGGACAGGGAGAAGGTGTATCGGCTTCCATTCGGTGTGCCCTGCTGCCTAAAGGGAAGGCTTACAGTGCCAGCCCTCAGGGGTCATTAGCCTAGGCTTGACACCGAGTTTGGGTGTCAGCTTATTTATCCCGATCCGGTGGTGTCAAAGCTGAGAAGTCGAAAGTGATGTCTGACCGAGAGGTAAGTATTACATAATATGTACAAATCATATACTTACATGATGGACAAATTATCACAAGTAATATTTAAATTCTGAAGCTGTTAGAAGTGATTTCTGATGTTTATAATTGTGTCTAAATGTTTCTGTCTTATTTAAAAAAAAAAAAAATTCTAGACTTTGCTGACGGTGGGTCAAGATGATGACGAGGAAGGATTGGGATTTGGGGAGGAGGGGCCAGATGCTAAGAACCGTCTTCGGTGAGTTTGCAGTCAACTATCACATACTTACATGATGGACAAATTATCACAAGTAATATTTAAATTCTGAAGCTGTTAGAAATGATTTCTGATGTTTATAATTGTGTCTAAATGTTTCTGTTTTATTTAAAAAAAAAAAATTCTAGACTTTGCTGACGGTGGGTCAAGATGATGACGAGGAAGGATTGGGATTTGGGGAGGAGGGGCCAGATGCTAAGAACCGTCTTCGGTGAGTTTCCAGTCAACCTTGAAAAATTACACATGCACCATTTCATTTGTTGTTTAATTTTTATTGAATGAATAAGAAGAGCTTGATCAGTACCTCATACTTGTGCTCTGTATTTTTAATTTTACAGTCATCCCATGGTTGCATTCTGCCACGTTGTTTTTCGAGCGGCTGCACTTCTGGTTTATATCTTCTGTGGAATGTTTGGAAACGGCTTCATCGCAAGCTTTGTGACGGTTGTGATACTTCTAGCTCTCGACTTTTGGACTGTGAAAAATATCACGGGTGAGTTAACTATTCCGTTTTTTAAAACCCTCGGAAGTTTTGCTTTTTCTATGTGAATGTTCTGTCGGTCTTATCAAATTCACGAAGTAATTTGGCTCGATATTTGTAAAACCACAATACTTAAAACAATGGGATTCCGTAACGCATTTCTAAATCTGTTTAGGTCGAATTTTGGTTGGACTACGTTGGTGGAACTACGTTGACGATGAAGGTCAGAGCCATTGGGTGTTTGAAGGACGGAAAGGAGCACGAGCTTGGTGGGCGGCCGCCGGAACGTCGTATCTTTTGGACTGCCCTGATTGTTGCTCCAATTGTCTGGGCTATGCTGTTCTTCACGACATTCGTTACTTTGCGTTTCCAGTGGTCGGTAAGCGTTTATGTGAAATTATAGACAAATAAGATAACCTAACCACTAATCACTAACTTGAAAATATTCTGGGTTTTCTGCAGATTCTTGTGATTCTGGCTCTCTTACTCAATGGAGCCAACCTATATGGATACGTTCGCTGCAAGTTGGGTCATCAGCCTAGTCTTTCTGATGCAACTGGAATTTTGGGAAAGGGGGTAAGCCTGTCATCTTAAGTAATCGAATACTAACTCCCCAATTTGTTTTTTTATTCTAACTGCCTAATTTTTGTGCTAGCTTTCCACCATGCTGATTCGCAGTGCAACGGGTGGCGGAGGATCCTCCGGAGATGGAAATTCAAGTGGAAATGCATTCACGCAGCAAGTCTAACGTCAATCCTGTACTTCATCTAAGAAAGTTCTAATTTCTAGTTATAAATTATTCCAAACAATTTACACAACGCTTTACAGAACATGTTTGTAAATAACTCCGAACGGCGACTGATAAAAACAGAACGAGTGGAACTGAAGGAATTTTGGCTAATTTCTTGAAAGTATTTGGGTATAATTGCATTTGGCAGCTCATCCTGCGCTACTCGCTCTATCTCCGTAGTACTAACATTGAACATGGCTGCTGGCTGCTATTTAAACGCTCCATTTTTATAGAACTTTTGCATACTGGCTTGGGAGCTCCCTGTGGCCCTTTCCTTGGTACATCACTAGCTACGTGTTTATTGTACCCAAAAATTTCAAATCCAAGTACATCTCAAAAGATACACGATCAATTAGAGTCAAATGTAAGCTTTGAAATTAAGCAATCGTACAGGATTTGGCGTCGACAGAATTTCTGTTTGGACTGCAAAGCAATTCAACCATCGACGCTTTCCAAAAATCTGACAATTTCGAACTCTTATAAGGCAAAGATGTCTCTGAAGCTGTCGATATAAACCTAGGATGTCAAAATTCTAAATCTACCCCTTGTCGTTCGTCATTCGTGATCGATCTTGCTCATCAAAACACAAGCTGCTGCCTGCTGCACTCATTTCGATAATCCGCAAAGTATGCGCTGGTCTGAGAGGAAGGTTATTCTGATTACCGCAAGTTAATTCAATTAAGGCATTTCAACTAAGTCAGGTCAGGTTCGATTAGAAATGAAATGATACCCCCGACGTAGATTTACTTCTTTCGGCAAAGTATGCATTTTATAACAGTATATTTTCCCATACTTCAAACAATCCAGGAATTGTAAAAGCATATTTGACAGGTGAATAAGATTGTACAAAATAAGATCATAAGTGAAGTGTATATAATAGAACTGTAGAACTAATATTAAACGAACTAAAATACTAAAATCTAGGCTAAAATATGTTCTTGAAAGTACGGAGCTTGGGAATAAAAATATACTGGTTGCTGGAAACAAAATATTGTAGTAACAACCAATAGGAATGCAGCTATTAGAACGACAAATGTGTGCAACACAAATTGGAAATTCGAGAGCAGGGCATTAGTCGAAACATAAGTTTACATTACTAATTAAAATGAAATATTGTCATTTGCATTTTGCTCATTAATATAATTCGATCAAGTGACATAACAGAGCAGGAATAACTCAAATAATGTAAGAAATACAAATACCGGTGTTCAAAAATAAATATAAAATACAACTCAACGGAGATTGATTGGCTTGGTTCAAAAACTATGTCGACTAAATTTAAGTAGGCTTCGGTTTTAGCATCTAATTTCAATTTAATAAGGCTATTTTCTTTGAATTTTCCCGTTCAACAACCGTCGAATTCCACATGCTAAAGATTAAAAATGGGTTTAGAATTTAACCCTAAAATAAATGCTACTTTTTAAAAAATTTATTGGACTTGCATTGGTGTGGTGTCAATGTCGCCATGTACCGTGGTAAAGCTGCTTTACGAGATCAAACGCTTGGCGAAATTTTTCAACGCGCAGATTGTGGGTCTCCAAGAAACGTTACGGGAAAATTCAACCTTAAAAACCTTGTAATGATCACGTGTGTGAAAGAAAAATGCAAGTGGAATGGTGCGACAGAGTAAATTATACGAAATTAAAGTGTAACATAACGTAGGATTGCAAATTGCAGCGAGTGCTGATTTGTGCTAAAATATTCTAGTAAATATTACTAAATTAGGGCAAATCAAACTCTCTGTAGAATGTGACATGTCCAAGCCTAAGCTAATTTCAGTTCATTTCTCCTTGTTTGAGACTGACTAGCCAGTCGGTAGCACAACCTAGATTATATTTAGCATTTGATCCACGCCAGGCCTCGAGCAGCTCTCAATTTAGTGTCTGGCAAAGAGACGAAACATAAATTACAAGTAGTGTGTTGTTAAATACAAAAAACAAGGTAACTTTGCTCAAGTTTCAAATAATTGCATAAAAATAAAAATGAGCACAAATAGACGTTTTAAGTACAAAACATAGTTTCACAAAGAAATGGTGGAGGGAAATCAAAATAGTCTGAATCATTATAATTAGGTATTTTGGCATTTAAATGACTGACTCGAATCCTATGGTTCTCTAGTCTCATCTTCTCAAGACTCCAAAGACAGATCTCAGTTTCCCTCTTGAGATTATCACGGGTCAATTACCATTATATAATATAAACTCTAACGCTAGAATTATATGTACTGTACACACAATAAATTTCCTTAAGTTTGAATTTTTGGTAATTAACGAATTTGTTCATTCTAGATTCAGGAAGTCATGAGTGTCTGAAATAGTGCAGCCGAAGCCATGACGGGAAGATGATATTCTGGAATTACTACGTTCACGTTGAGCGGTAGAATGGTCGCCAAGCTCAAGCCCAAGAATATTAACACAGATGAGATTCGGGATTGAACTGAAGCGCACACCATGCTATCTGTGGGATGGTCATGTTTCACTGACCCACCCTGGAAGGTCCCGATGCAGTCCTGAAAACAGAAGAAGCTTATTAGACTCGTACAAGAATCAAAAATCGGTTTTAAACAGCAAGAATTGCTAAAACGCCCATAGGATGGAATAACGTTGAATCATACTCACATCACAAAAATCAGCACAGTCCGGACATCTAATTCCTCCACTATGAAGCCAACCATTGGCCTCTAGCTGGATTTTAAGCTCTTGGCCGGGATAAGAGCAGGTGAAAGTACGATTTGTGACCTTTAAAAATATACAAAATCAGCATTCGTTGCTATATATATATATTCCAAATAATTTGTATGCCTTACTAAGATTTGCAACAGTCCATTGTTACACTTGTACTTGTAGCAGCCTGAGCCCCAATGCTGCCAATGGCGCTTGTGATGGCAGGAACGCTCTTCCCAATCCTTAGTATGGTAAAAGCACCTCGAACCTTCTCCATACTCTTCCAAAGCGAAGTTTTTCTCAGGTTCTGTAAGATGGTAAATAAAATTAGCTTTAATAGTTCAAAATTGGGGATTACCTTAGCCAGGTAGTGATTCAGCGATCCCACAATTGTGCACTACTATAATTTACCTGGATTGTTTTCTTCATAGTGACAATGAGATCCACGTATAACCACATTATTAGCTCTCCAAGTGAACTCTTGGACATATGGACAGTAGTCAGCCAGGCTAACAGAGCCGCCGTAGTAGGTCATGTTTTGAATATTTGGTAGGTAGTCAAAATTCTAGAGCAAATCAGTCGTATTTAACCCGAACTTGAATCAGCCTCACTATCCAAAATTCGACACAGCATACTACTTACCTGGTAATTTAAAGGTAGCGGAGTATTGTACTTCACAAGATTACAGAGAGCCACGGAACTATGGTCATCAGTGCATTGAGTTTCTAACGGCTCTGCTTTCACTTTATTACAATATGGAAGTGGATCGTTCCCGCTAAATATTACGAGTTTTAGAAGATGCATTAGCGCATAATCCAATATTTAAAAACTTATATACCTAACACCTCATATTTCTTACTTTTCTTTAGAAAGATTGATCCACTCCATACAAGACTTCTTCACAAAATCACAGCCAAGGCCATTTCCCCATTCCAATGCCTGGGCTTTGTCGTAATTGGCCTGATACCAGCCCGTATCTTCCATGAGAGCAAGGGTAATGCGAGAATAGACCGGGTTTTGCGTGTGTGTTCCAGTCATGGCTTCATTCTGAACAGAAGTTTTGATTCAAAATCTTGAATTTCGAAATGGATTTCTTGTTCACTTACCTCAAAAATCCGTTTTTCCCAGTGTGTTAGAGCAGTACCCTCTTCACCTTGATCTTCCAATTCCGCACCTTCAAGATCCGAACAATTGAAATGTCTGCGAACTTCCTCGACTACCTTAGGGGTGACCATCATATTCACAACCCGACGCATC
This sequence comes from Ceratophysella communis, assembly GCA_009869905.1. Lineage (NCBI taxonomy): Eukaryota > Metazoa > Arthropoda > Collembola > Poduromorpha > Hypogastruridae > Ceratophysella > Ceratophysella communis. The sequence continues at coordinate 2,155 of VNWX01003172.1, read as the reverse complement.
TCCCCACCGAGAACCTTCCAATCCGTCCGAACAACCTTGCGAATCGTACGATTACTCCATTGTCTTGCCTGCATTCTGTAGTGAAAAAGAAACCAGTAGTGCGTCTCAAAGTATAAATCCATTATAACGAAAGTTCGGCAAAAATACCAATCGAATCCAAAATCCGTGACTTTAGTCGGTTGTGGGTGCTTAGCGCAAATAATTAAAGACCGGACGGATTCTAGGTGTTTTCTACTGGCATAATTTGCAGTATTTAAATATTTTGGATGTATCGCTATCGCTACCAGCAAGGGCAAGCACGCCTTTTTGAAAGCTGGAGATACACATGTAGGTACGTATATATTTTGTTTCACCTCCAACCTTAGGAAATCAGGTATCATCGCTAGCTTAGGCTGAATAAAAAAAAAGTACGCGATGACGTAAATCCATAAAGCCTTTGTGCTGGAAGTAAATTTTTCTGACAATAAAATGCCCAAACGACTTAACGTTCAACTGACTGGACCCAAAAACTTCGGAATACCGTTGGATTACGGACAAGGACATAGTAGTGTCAAGTGTTGGTAATCGGAGTAAACAAGTGGAAAATGAATCGGTGACGTACTGTTCATTCAATGGTGGTTTTCCTTTGGAGTCCCGTGGCGTCAATGGAGCTCCGCTCGCATCCCGATAAAAGGCAAATAATGAGACGGAGAATCCCAGAGCGTGAAGAATCTCATGTTTCACAGTTGAGATGAGTGTGTCCAACTCCTGTGGTTTCGTACTGATACTCTTGGGACATAAATTGGCATGACCTGCTATTGGCCTGTCACAACACAAGAAAATCATATTAGACATCCTCTTCCAAGCAAATAAATAACGTTTTGCCACCCATCATGATCGATGATTTTGATTCTCCGCAAATCAATGCGATTATTTTTTGTCGGGATTGGTGCTTGAATCTCTAGCGGGTTGTTTACTTTTTCAATCCAATTATGGTTCATGGTACGCTTACCGATCAAGAGCGGATTCTTGTTGACAATGAGCAGCATAGGCAACGGTTGTGCCCTGTTTACATCGTTGTGTCTGACGAGCCGAGACATAGAAAACAAAGTCCGAGTCCGTGATCCCGTTCCCTGCTGAGCTCTGCTCTGAGATTCGACACTTTCGTCCATTTTCATCACAGATTCGACATGCCTGAAAATATGACAAAAAATTGAGCCGAAAGTGCACACCAATAGCGGTTTCTAAGTATAATACTGAACTATATAGCTGTGAACGGCATATTTTGTGCGAGGTCAATTTGCGGTTAAAACCCTCCCAAATCCAAATCCAGAATCAAATCAGGAACGCGTTTAACTAAAGCATTTAAAGTTCAGATTTACTCTACTTAACGAAAAGCTATCTGTAAAGTAAAGCGAATCCACTTGAAATTCAATCAAGAAACCAATTTCCGCTGAATACCCAATTCAAACCGAAACTGAATATGGCCAAAGAACCAATCACAGCTTTAAGAGGATTCAAGTGATCCTAACAAAAACGAGCAATGAGGAAGTAACAAGAATTAGGTTTGCTTCATCTTTCGTTGAATCGAATCGATGGTCGGATTTAATATTCTCATTTTCAGTTTACTGAATTCGGAAGTCTAACAGAAACAGACGAGTTTTCAGAATACAAATAAAGCTGCCTCTTCCCATGCAGCATTTAGTTTGAAGTGTAAAAACTTTGCAGAAACAGTTCCGAGAAATAATTGGGTCAGTAAAAGTTTGCTTGAGATGAAACTACATAACTATTTCAATTCGATCGGAATCGGAAGTGCAGCAGGATGAATTTGTAACCAATGTAATTAAAGTAGGTACCCAATTAATTCAATAAAGGTTATTCTAACAGAAAAAGAAATATTTAAACTGCCCGTTATTCTTCTCCCCGTTTGGAAAATACTTTGATTCTGAGTCTTATTTGTATTTTAGTGTTTAATATTTGGAAATCCGCTTGTAAACACGTAGAAGCCTTACTTCCCAGCTAACGCATAGTTCAGCAAAATCGTTTAAACTTACATCCAAATGCTCTTCTGGAACTTCGACCTCTCCGCACATCGTTTTAGCTTCACACTCATTTCGGCAGTATGGGTAAGGATCATCTCGTTGGTAGTAGACCTGCTGATTCGGACATCGCCTGA
>VNWX01003171.1:0-10684 GCA_009869905.1 Ceratophysella communis | reverse complement strand
AGAATGAAAGAAGGAATGACGCTAGGTATTAGTATATACATAGATTCTGAGTTTTCAACAGTATAACTAGCCGGCGTAAGGCCCGTTGCTATGGAGATAAGTACGTAGAGTGATGCCGTGTTTGCAAAATTTAACCAAAACATGAAATTTGCGTAATAACAGGAGCACACTAAAACGTTTATCTCACATTTATTTATCTTTATCACATTTATTTCATTCATACTTCCACAAATTTACAGCAATTCAGTACAAACATCGGACAAATTAATTGCTTATAGGCTGGGAATTCCTCAAATCAATACTGATTTGCAAAGTATAAGCCAAACAAATGTGAATGTCAACTAGTCTGACACCAGACTAAAGTCAGCTTAAGCTTAAGTCATACCAGTTGACATTCACATTTGTTTGTCAGGCTAGGGCTAGCTTAAGAATAGTTAAGTCAACTTGCGATACTAGTGAATTAGGGAATATTCCCCCAGCTTGATGACGTAGGCCTATTTTGAAAAAAATTCATAACTACCAGAGTTTCAAAATATACACTTTGAAACTTTTTTGGCATGTTTCTAATCCTAATTAGAACATGTCTGCAAATTTTCAAAGTGTATAAATGTAAACGTCAGAAGTTTCAAAATTTTGCCAAAATTTTGAAAACTGGAGACCAAAACATTTTTTTGACTTTTTTTGAGTGTCTAAAATTTTGTTTTGGCGTGAAAAACATAATGCACCTATATTTTGTATATAAGAAAACACGTATTTTCCATTTTAAAAAATATTTTCGAAATTTTGAAGTTAATTTTCAAAAAATCATATCTCCTAAACGATACAACTTTTTGAAAAAATTTTGACGGCAAAATTTTTCTAATTTTGTGCCCAATTAACAGTAAAATCACCAGCCTCCAGGCTTATACTTTGCAAATCAGTATTGATTTGAGGAATTCCCAGCCTAATAGATATATTTCACTGAACTTTGATGCTGGAGAGATAGTAGCTAGGAAGCTTGCGGCGTGTCTTCGTTGAATCGCAGTACTGATCCTTAGAATGAGAAATGCTGTTGATCTTATACTTATACTTGAACTTCATGAATTTTATATAATAGGGTAACCGGGGGTAACCCTATTATATAAGTGCCGAAACCAATATCCTTAACAGTTTGATACCGGCCCACAACAAATAAATGAACGAATACAAGGGCCAATAATATAAGTATAGCTAAGCAGAGATGGTACTTGGAGTGGTTAGGCTAGGTTAGGCCCGAATTTTGATAAATGAAGCCAAAACTATAAAATGTATTTTATCCTGTTCCCGCCAAGATTTCGTATAGTTTTATATAGTTTATATGAAACTAACCTAACTGTTTTTTCGTTTGTAAATACAATCTAGGTTACATGGTGATATTACTATACCGTTATGGGGTTGTGCCATTAACACGTCGTGGCTTTTTTTGTGACGACGAGTCAATTCGTTATCCTTATAGCGGTGAAACCATTTCAAATACAATCGTATTAATCTCATCCTATTCATTGACTATAATTCTGGTGAGTTGAATATTAGGTGGGTAAATTTAAATAATATTAATTCCTTTCAAATTAATATACACTTGTATAGATTCTCATTACGGAGTTTGTGATGACTTGGAAAATTAAAGGAATATTAAATGTAGTGAGTATTTCTGCATGGATTCAAAACTTTTACAAGTACTTGATGGGCTTCTTATTTTCAATGGCTATGACTTCTATAATACAACGTGTAGCAAGTAACACAATTGGGAGATTACGACCTTGTTTCCTTAGTCTATGCCAACCGGAAGTAGACTTTGGGAATTGCAGTGGTATGATAACACCTATATATTTAGTAGACTACCCGACTAATAATGTCACAGAATAATTTATTAGCATTTTTTTTCAAATTATTTTAGCCCTGGAATATATAACAAATTTCAATTGTACGACTGAATTAGAGTCTTTTGCTCGACAATCATTTTTTAGTGGACATGCTGCAGTATCAAGTTGTAGTGCAGTATTTGCTGTTTTGTACATTTTTGACCGTTGGCCATGGAACTGGAATTTTATAAAAAGTTTCTTGTCATTTTCAATAATTTTACAAGCAGTATGGATTGGCTTGACGCGAATTAAAGATAACGTCCACTTTCCATTAGATGTTGCGACTGGACTGATTGTCGGGAGTGGAATCGCCTTTTTAACGGTACGTTGCTTAAACTTAATAATTCAGAATGGTGTAAATACTCGTGCGTGAACTTTGGATATTTTGCTAGGCCACCTTTGTCGTTGGACTTGGCGGAAGAATTAAAAAGTACAACAGAGAGTTTAAACGAGACGAGAACACTAATGAAACACGATACCAATCGTCCTAGCTCGAGCAAGTCATCTTTGAGCATTTATTCCAATTCCAGAAACGTAGTTTAACATTACACCTACAATTTAATACCCGGGTTTCGTAGTTTTAGACCAAGTGGTTTACTTGGGAGATTCATAGTTCCGTCTGCCTTCAAGAAACGTATAATATGTTATATTCCAGCTAGAAACTGCAGCACCCCTGAAACACATTATTTTGTAATAAGGGCGGATTCAAATAGCTCTCACGACAGCGGAATGTAAGCGGGACTCTGACTTTTCCTGTCGCGATTGCATCATTCACATAGCACGCGACACTTCCCACAATTACTTGCAACAGAGATGATTTAATCTGAACTCTGGACAGTTGATTTATCGAATACAACCTCAAATCTTTAAGCTAATAGCTAATTTAATAAATATTTTGTTCTGTATCGTTACTCGTTACTTGCCAAAACCTTGTCACGTCGTTACTTGGAAAATGACATTACAAATATTGTTTAAAATAAAAGTTTAATACGCAGGTATTCAGTACGAAACATATGTACAAGTTGTTAACGTCCAAACTCTGTACCTCTTACACGACGCCAGCGGAGCACTTTATGGGAATGAGCTCTCCGTCGTCTGTCCGTCTGTTTACAAAATAACTCCTGAAAGGTTAAACATAAACGGATGCAACCCTCAGTATTCGACATGGAGGGTCAAGAGAATCAACTGATTAGATTATGGATCCTGGTCTTGATTAAGGTCAAGTCACAGGCGAGACCTCGCCTGTGACCTTTGAGCGAGCCCTTAAAGCGGTTTTGAGGAAAGGGTGGCATTTAAGGTGTCAATCGAACGCCTATCGCAAGTAGATTACACCAATGAAATCGGGTTTGACCTTTGACCTCTCTAAGGGTGACCCAAGGTCAAGCTTTGTGTAATAAAGCATTCAAATACCTAACGCCATTCGATTAAAATGTCGATACTGGGTTTATCCTAAGGGTCACCAGAGATCAAACTTTGAATAATGCGTCATTTTAACCCCAGACGCAAACTGACGCACGTGTTTACGGTGGTTACACTGGATTTAAATTTTTTACACTGTCTGTCGTCTGCACTTGGTTAGATCCGCTAGGCGGTTTATTAACTACGGGGAATTCCGCAGTTTATGCGAATGGACCGTCCGTCGGATTACAGGATAACTCGGGAACGAATAAACACAAAGGGAAACTTATTTCACTAATGGGTTAAGAATTTCAACTGATTAGATTTTGGGTAACGGTGGTAACCTCGAAGGTCAGGTCAGGTCAGGTCATAGAAAAGGTCAACATGCGGTTTTAAGAATAGTGTGGCAGGTAGGCTCTTAATCGAACGCATATGGCGAGCGGATTCCAGCATTGACATTGGGTTTGACTTTTGACTTCTCTAGGGGTCACCAGAGATTAGACTTTGTATATAACAGCATTCCCATCACTAACGCTATTCGATTAACATTTCGAGACTGGATTTGACCTTTCAACTCTCCAAGGGTCACCAGAGGTCAAACTTTTAATATTGCGTCATGTAACTCCCCGATGCAAACTGATGCACGCGGTTACTCTAGTTTAACTTTTCTACCCCTGCAGAAGTCGCCAAATGTAAACGTTGCGCATTAGCCATTTGGCATTTGGCGTCACTAGGGGTCACTAGCGCTGCTGTGTCTCCGCAGTTGATTACATTCCGCACTACGCGGTTTTTCCGCTGAGGATCCAGTAGTAAAAACTTTTGTACGGCTTTCTCTGTAGGCTTGAAATTGAATGCAATGATCTCTAAGTTAGGCATATCTCTTTTACAATTCGTAGTGTATGTCCGTCTGTGTTGGCATAACTCGTCAATGGGTAATGCAAGACTCTAAATCCCTCACATGGAGAAGTAAATTTTGCTAGACTGGAGTTTTTCCTAAGCCTAGCCTGCGGCTCCAGGCCAGCCGAAAACCGAACCTGAGCCGTGTACCCCGGACTTAAAAATCAGTAATTTGGTGAAGACTGTTAGAAAATTTCCACCTGTGGCGCTTTTCTAGCTAGTGTTTTGTTAGATTTCGCTTCTTAATATTCTATTCAGCAATAATAAAACATTTATTAAGCAAAGATTAAGGTAGGCGAAGTCAATTTCCATATAATTTTGCGTCATTTATAAAAATGTTCAGTCGCAAGGGCCCGGTGGCGAAGCTCAGCTCACTCAGGCCTTAGAATTTCACGTTGTGGCACTGATGACTGTGATAGGGCCGACGCTGCTAGTGCGGCATTAAGTCAACGCTGAACAAATAGGGCAGAGCTGCGACGTCAAGTTAACGCCGGTTGGACTTAGCAGTAGGATATGCTGAAACTCGACCCTGCGTCAATTTTACGAGCGTCCAGTTGGCGGGCTTGCTATGGGATTCCGCCTTGATTGATAAATCTTTGGGCCCCTCCCGAAATGGGATCCTTGCCACGCTGCTATTGCCGGGGGCTTTATGTTCACGTGTACATGCAAAGTATATGTAAGTTTACCGAAATACAGGGCTCGGTTGTTTACCTACGAAATGTATTCAACCTGAAGAAAAGGGGTATTTTTTCAATAAAATTGAAACCCAGCAGCATATCAGTTTGTTTTAGACTGTGGAAATTTGAAGATAAACACGATGAACTAAACTATGATATAACTTCCTTTTTCGTCCATAAAAACCTGCTTAACACGGCATATCCTAACTTACGTAAGTTGCGTGCCTACTTGAAAACTAGGAAGTAGATCCTGTTTAACTGATTCCGGTTTTAGTAATTTATGATCTTAGCTTGAAGGTAATTATCACCATTCACCAAAAACGAATCACGAAGCAAAATCATAAAATGACAACTGACCAGTCAAGTTTGAAAAGGTGCTTGAACTTCCGACACATTGAAACACGTTCAGAGGGTTACTAGTTTGGTATAAAAAAACAAATACTGAACCAGACTCACAACAAGTACTTCTTTGAAACGAAAGTCATTCGTTCAAGACAGACGTGGGTCTGAGCGGTTTCATCTTTAGTCAAACGCGTTTTCAAAAGAACTAGCTTGCCTATTTCTACCGCCAAAAATAATAGACCTCTTAATAATTTAACATGAACACAGGGAGTGCAGTAGCAGTCGTTGGTCTGGAATGTAAATTTCCAAGTGCAAATAACGCCAGTGAGTTGTGGAAGCGCTTGATTGACCCTATTTATGGAGTTAAAGACAAAGTCGGAGGTAAAAAATTATACTCCTGCGTTTCTTAAGGCGGTATCCCATACATGACGCCCGTCGACTTGACGCAAGCGTCGAGTTTCAGCATATCCCACCGGCAACTCGTCATACTTGACGCAGCTCCGCCCCTTTTGTTCGGCGTCGAAATGACGGCGCGCTAGCAGCTTCGACCTTATATTCCACTGGCACTTTTCTCGCGTCAAATCCAACGCCGCTTCAAGAAAACCTGACGCCGACAAAAGTTCAAATAATGAACTTTTCGACAAGTTGACGCGGCTGAGTGAGCTTTTGCTATGTGATTTTTTAATTTCTCCGATTTCGTTACTTGCTACTTGCTGCTTCTAAAATCCTTTGAAGTCAGCTGTTCGTGCTTTGGGTATTTAATTAGGTGGTGCTTTACGGGGCAGTATTGGATCCCTGTTTTAGTTCCGATTTCCAATCATAAATAATTAATATTTTTAATTCCAAATCATTATCTGTATACATAAATTAAATGTAATTCTGGTTGTGTGTGGGCTGTGCCAAATTGTCAGAACATATATTTATGCTTCATTTTTTAACTGAAATTTATTATGAATTATAATGCTCTTATCCAGACATGGACGGAGAGGCAGCGGTACCTGACCATTGTTTTTTAAACAAGCCGAAATTTTCAACACCATTATCACCATTCACCAAAAACGAATCACGAAGCAAAATCATAAAATGACAACTGGCCAGTCAAGTATGAAAAAGAAGACGTTGAACTTCCGACACATCGAAACACGTTTAGCGGGTTACCAGTTGGCTATAAAATAAAACCCGAATACTGAGCCAGACTCACAGTATATATAAGTATTTTTTGAAAGAAAAAAGCTTCGTCCTTAGTTAAAGACAAACGTGGGTCTGAGCGGTTTCATCTTTAGTCCAACGTGTTTTCAAAATACTAGCTTGCATATTTCTACCGCCAAAATTAAACAGCTCTTAATAATTCAAGATGAACACAGGGAGTGCAGTAGCGATCATTGGTCTGGAATGTAAATTTCCAGGTGTGAATAACGCCGATAATTTGTGGAAGTGTTTGATTGACCCTAGTTCTAGTACAAAACACGAGCGGCATTCGTCTTTAAACGGAGTTGAAGACAGAGTCGGAGGTAAAAAATTCTCCTGGGTTTCTTAAGTGCGGCGACAGCGGGGCTCTTTATACGAATGAACTGTCTGTCTGCTCGTCTGTTTCTGTATGTCTGTCTGCTCGTCTGTCGTCTGTCTGCATGTCCGTCCCTGTCTATCCGTCTGTCGGTCTGTCAGTCTGTCTATCCGTCTGTCTGTCTGTCTGTCGGTCTGTTCGTCGGTTTGCCTGTCTGTCTGTCCGTCTGTCTGTCTGCCAGTCTCTCGGTCTGTCTGTCCGTCTCTCGGTTCGTCTGTCTGTGTGTCCGTCCGTCTATCGGTCCGTCTGTCTGTGTGTCCGTTCCGTCTGTGTGTCCGTCCGTCTGTGTGTCCGTCCGTCTGTGTGTCCGTCCGTCTGTGTGTCCGTCCGTCTGTGTGTCCGTCCGTCTGTGTGTCCGTCCGTCTGTCAGTTTGCCTGTCTGTCCGTCTCTCGGTTCGTCTGTCTGGAGTCACCCTCGACGTACGAAAGGCCGTCAACTGTTGGATTTCTAGGGGACGGGTTCATCATTCATGACTCACTTTCCAGTTCAAATTAGCTGTCGTTGCACCTACTTACCTGTAACCTGTCTTAAAATATACCTGCTACATCGAAATATTTTAAGAGGGCTTCCTGATAATTTGCTATTATTGATTGGGGGCCGCGAATCTGTTTCTTTAAGCTGTAAACCTTTTGTCCGACACATTTTGTGAACTGTACAGGTTAAAGGTCACCATTCTCATTTGCTAATTTGACAAAAAGTAAAAATACCATAACCAATAATATGACGTTTTAGTAAAAACACGACAACAACCTAAGTGCTGATATGCTCAAAAAAACGTTGAGAAGACCAATTTTGTTATACACAGAGCTTAATTCAGTGTGATAAAGAGCATCTGTTTTAACCGATTTTCTGTATCAGGATTGATGGCATATATGTCTTCTCAATTCTAAACACGACACAGCCCTGAACAGGTTGACATGAATATTTTAGAACCAGTTCATGAACACAACCAAGAGTCATAATTGCAAAATATTAATAGTATCGAAATCAGTGCTTCACTTTTGCTTGCTATATATTTGAGCATCAACTTGAGCTGAGTGAGATGGAGTGCTGCTGGTGGAAAGCCGTATTGTTTTCACAAAAATCAACAGCACTAAATACAGCTATTGTAAATAGCTAAATAAAATTAATAGTCTACTGAATTACTATTCTGATTCTGCTCTTTTAATTATTAAGGTGATTTCGACTCTAGTACGGATGACAGTAGCTCAAAGGAAGGCATTCAAGAGACCGTCCGACCTGAGCGTTCTCAACAGCAGCAGTACGTAATACAAATGATACTCTTTCATGCTTTGTAATGTGATACTTACTTAGGTACCTACGTATTTATAAGAGAGTGCTGAACCTTTGTCGTGCACTAAATTCAGATTGATTCGGATGGGGTTTTGATTACTAGTCTGGCTCTTTGTTATATTTATATAGCTTATTCCTGGACTTGTCTATGAAGGCCCTTGAAAACATCAAAATTCCGTCCCTTGACGAGTCGAAGACTGGGATCTGGTTTGGAAAAGACAACTGCGAGAATGTTCAAAATGGGTTGAAAGTGCCTGCAGGGAGATCAGACGACTTTGGTATACAGAACTTGTGGCTTTAGAGAGTAGGAATTTTGCTTCATTAGTTGCTTTAATGAGGCTTTGTTTAATAGTCGATAATATGTTTTTATAGATTGGCAGACCAGGTTGAGCGTAGAAGCGAGTAAACTATCAGTTGTCGTTGCTGAAACATGTAGTTCGTCTGCCGTTGCAGTTCATCTCGCCTGTTTCAGTTTACTCAGGGCTGAGTGCAATCTAGCTCTCGCCGGCGGAGTCAGTACGTTGACAAGGACCACAAATGGCTCTTCGAATCTGGCTTCTACGAATGAAGAGTATGGCGTTCTGGTACTCAAGACTTTGAAGAAGGCTCTGGCCGATGGTGACGAAATTCTAGCAACCATTTGTGGATCTGAGATAGTCAAGCACCCAGACACATTCTCCAGTTCTGAGAGCAGTCCCTTTGCAGAGACTGAGCTCAAGTCGGCGTTGCGAAAGGCTTTAAACAACGCTCCCTTCAGCCCGGCGCAAGTCAACTTTTTAGAAACAAATCATAGCACAGGTAAGGATTGGCCGTAGTTTAAATGACGTTAAAAAGTTGAAAATTATTTCTGTTGATTTAGATGCAATTTTAATGGGTGCACTGAAGGCGGCGTATTTGGAGCTCCCCAGACCCCTGATAATGTGCTCCTTGTCTGCAGCCTGGGCTCTCTCTGCTGCTGGCATCATCACCACGCTTCTCTGCATGAAGCACGGCACAATTCCTGGGCAGCTCACATGCTTGGCACCCGGAGACGAGCCTGTAGTCGAAACAGGAGCCGTGCCCTGGGAAGCGGGCAATGAAAGTCTCTGTGGAGCTGTGAGCTGCCTTAATCCCAAGACTGGTAGCCTTGTTCATTTCATTCTCAAGAAAGGATGCGCTCAAATGGTAAATGTCCACAACTTTCCTTCCATTTTTAAAAGAGAAAGGGCGAGAAAAAACTAATATGAAAAGGCTGCAAACACTTGAACGCCCGACATAATACGTTTTAAATACAAATTTGATGTATGTTTATAGATTGAGGCGGACGAGGCAGAGGAAGGAGTGTCCAAGGAGTACATCGAGCTCATGTTTGGCAGAAAATTTCAATCCTCCGTCCAGACTGCAATCGCATTTCTGGAGTCTGCCTTTAGTGTCGAAGCTGGGTTTCAAACAAAAAACTCCCGATGCGCGGACATGAGTGAGCCGTTTTTCTTGCCACGCTGGGAACGGTTCACGTCTCTGGTGGCCCTGGACCTCCTTGCAGACACGTCCATTGGATCCCGGACACTGCAGGCCCTGAAGTCGTTTCTTGGGCCAATAGAACACGGCAGAACGTTCAACTACTTTCTCGATGGGAACGTTTCACTTTTACCGGACGACGTGGATGACACGGGCTTGAGCGGAGTGATTCTTCATACGCATCGCATGATCAGTGACGACTACTTGAGCCAGCTCGCTCATTCTGTCATTTTGAACACAATGTCGGACGGACGGATTCAGACCTACTTGCCTCCACGACATGACAAGCGTGAGAATCGACTCTGTGGCACTTCCATTGCTAACGCCATGAGACTCGTCTACTACGTCGGCCTGGACCATCTTGCAGCCCCAACGGAAGCCTACCTCTACAAAATCCTCGTCAATGAAACTTACTTGACGGACATGGAGTCCTGGTATGGTCCACCCGACTCGTTTCTCTATTTTTTGTCCAAGTCTGTTGCCTATTCGAAGAGAGCTACTGCTAAGTTTGGACCAGTCCTGACTGAGCAGTTGGTGAGAAGACTAGGAAGTAGCAAGAGTCCCCTTGCAGCTGCCTTGAGAATTCTGGCTGCAGAGTCCCTTGGCTTGTTGTCTAGACCAGAACTGAACAAGAGAATTGCCCTGGATCGCTCGACACTGCTGACGTGTCAGCAGTCAGACGGAAGCTACGCTTCTGAAATGTTTATTCATATGCATCGACTTAATATTTATCAGGGCAGTGAAGTAGTCACAACTCTGTTTGCCGCGAGGGCATTGCATGTGACGCAATAGTCGAATCATATCATTTCACGAATATTAGATACCTATTTAGACTGTTTCGTGCCAATACTTTTTTCTGATATGCAAATTTCTTAGTTATTGTTGATGTCTTTCTGACAACGTGATCGCATGTGCAAGCCTAGAAGTCAGCACCATTAAGGAGGGACGTCACAACTTTTCGTCCAAATGCAGCGAGAATGTGAGATAGATGCTGCACACACTCGACCACAACTGCTCCGCTACAATGCAATGTTATTGTAAATGCAGTATTGCAAGTCTGACCTTCTGGTCCCAAGCTGCCGGAAGGTAGGTGAAACCTGTCGTAGGCATGAGGCCGCAGGCCGAATGCCGCAGG
>VNWX01003170.1:0-10684 GCA_009869905.1 Ceratophysella communis | reverse complement strand
CGTGTTCTCTGGAATGCAGCTCTACCGAAACCAGTTAGCATCCTCAGGACCTTTTACCATTCTTGGAGGTGGTCTTGGATCCATTTTCTTCTTGTTTACTCTGACTGTGAGTGTGCTGAAAACGCAACCAACTGCAGCCATTAGCTATTGTCCCAAAATGTCTACGTCAGATTTGATTAAGTTCTCATTATGGCATTTAAATTTCCAGGCTATTGGAAATCTAGAACTTATGCTGTTCGGTAAAGGACATCAAACCGGATTGTTTCCTGAAGGTAGTTAATCCAGTTTTTTTAAATAAAAAAAAGAAGCTATGTAGCGGTTGCAAATTTTATACGAGGGTTGTACCAAATGTTTCTGCCAACTTTTCAAAAGCCATATCTCCGGCTGATCTTGGTTATTTAGGCTGAAAATGTAGGTGTTGAAGGAGGGTCCAGTAAGGCTTTGTCAGGCAAAATTTTAGGTAGAAATATTCACGGGAGCAGGTGTTATAGAAATTAAGAATGAGGGTAATGAAATCGAAAATGAAAAAAATGAGAAAAATCTTCTGTTCTGATTCCCTGAGTAAAAGCGTTGATGACAACTGGAACAATTTGCGGTCTAGTCTGGACACACATTTTTTGGAAATCAAAGTGTTACTGTATGATAGACCTATGTATATAGATGCCTGTAGGCCTAGGATGATGACCCAGTCATCATAGTCACTTACAAGTCCAGTAGCACCTACGTAAACCCATTAGAGAAAAAAATTGGACAGCCACTGAAAATTTAATATAGAAAAGGAGCTCTGTTCTCGGGTATTCGATTGTGCAACAGACCAAACTTGTCAAGCAGAGTTAGACCACACATGGGTCTAGCAAATAGAAAAAAATGTGAGGAATTGTCACCTAACGTCCAAAGTTACGGCGTAATAGACATGTTTACTGATTTTTAGTGGTCTAATTTTTCTATTTAACAAAAAACTCGAATATTTGCAACTCAGCCGTTTGTGCAGATAAAACCTTCAAACTCACCAGTACGATGGCTCATCATGAGAGAGTTTCAGGTTGCATTCAGTTGTTTCATAAACTCAATTTATGTAACAGAAACAAACAGTTAAATATTCTATTTTTGCGAAAAAACTAATTTTTTTATTCCTGAATTCAAACTCTGATAAAACCGAGCCACCTGAATATTTCAGCCTAAAATTTTGCACGAATAAGCACTATTAGATCCTTCATCAACACCTAAATTTTCAGTTTAAATAACCATCATTAGCCGGAGATACGGCGTTTGGAAAGTTGGCAGAAACATTTGGTACAACCCTCGTATAATACGATACGGCTGCTACCGTTCCCATTTCAACTTCCAACTATACTGATTGGCCCATAATTTGACAGTGCGTGTCCTTTTCACTTAAGCTTAATATATTTCATTTCATTTGACTTCAGCCGTCACTCATAAAAATGAGCTTGAGCGTGACAACCCGTGGATCGAAATACTGATTGTCCCTGCCCTGATTGCTGAAGCATAGTAACCTGTCAAATCAAGACTCATGGCTTCGTGGAAATGCTATATTTGCGCATGTCGCCTGTTGCAGGTTTCCAGCAAAAAAAAGTACGAGCATGATGGTGCATTTGCTAGGTAAAAATAAGAGTTTTAACCCCTGGTTTAGAGAAAAGCCAGGATTATGTATATAATTTACGGGAGTCTAGTTTCACCCAAGTGTCAGCTCATTTGGCAAATTAATGAAACTTATTTGCCTAGATTTACCCCGAAAAATGAGTCCCCCACGTCAGGAGAAATGGATACTAGTATTATAATTCATAGCTGGCCTTGTATCGTCGGTCATTAATCACCGTAATGTAATCAAAATCAAGGCGAGCTCCTAGTTGCCTTTTGGTAACCCACTTATCAAACTCATTTTGGTTAGAAACACGGTTACAGGTCATATATGTGCTTATACAATGTATTTGAATAGGTGCTGTCCTCATGCATATATTCACGGGTAATGTAGCTGGATGAACATGCCCGCGTGAGCCAATAAAAAGAGAAAAGTTGAGAATGGATTAGAGGACCTGAGACAGATGGATGCCCAAAAGTTTGGAGAAAGTGATGAAGTGTGCTGGTGGAGAAAGTAGTCCTGTCATTTCTGCAAATCTACAAACATGACGAAGTGTGAAAGTAACTTTGAGAAAGGAGAGATTGGGGTGGTGCTGGGTTTACATGGCAATTCATCCGGGAACCGCCTTCGCATTCATTCGATGTACCAAACAGACGTTAGGCCTGATTGAGTCTATCTTACAGCCCATGAAGAAGGAACGGGTTCAAGAAATCCATTTCAATCTGTCAACCCGGATTAATTTATTTCTCTTGTTTCCCATTTAATCTAAAAATCGGAGTCTGGAAACCTAATCTCCAGACCAAAGTCAGCGTGTGGCCTGCCTCCTGCTCGGCTGGAGGTCATTCCAGTCAGACACACCTCCGTGGGGTCCAACCATGAAGATTATGATGAATCCTCACACATTCGTTCACATCAACTCTATGAGTTTTCCAAATCGCTTGGTCGGGATAGCGCTCAGGCAGCAAATTATGTGGCCTCGGGTGTCTGACCTGATTTTTGATTAACCTAAATCCGTTACTGTAAGTGCTAAGAAATTCTAAACTTCAAAGTACACAGCAAGCACTTTTCACGGAAAATGGAGTACATACCTACATAGTCGTCTGCCATCAACCCATTCATAATGGTCATTTCTAAATATCGATACAATTATTCCATTGTACACAGTGAAGCGCATTTTAGCTGGTTATGCACATACAAAGGCGCACTTATGTATTTGGCCCATTCTGATATCGGAAACCTTGTTAGTTTAAATAAATAATGACCAGCGAATACCAAATTTTCCTTTAAGATAACATTAACGAACTGGCTTGAAGGCTCTCATTCACTTTTAAACGGGACAATGGAATGCTTCTGGCCATTTGGACTCACGTTTCCCTCCACATGCGGCACACGCTGTGCTGACATTAGGCTAGAATCACACTGGTGCTTTCTCTACTTTCACTTTTGTGTGGAAAGAGAAAGTAGACCGATTCCAGTGTAGGGTTGAAGTAATGGAAGAGCTTGGGTGTTTGTGCTGGAGTTTTGCCGTCATTTTATTGGAAGAGGAGGTTGTTGGAAGTCTTGGAACGATTTGTTTACATTACGAAAGAAAGCCTGGTCCTGGCTACATTGAGTCTTTCTTCGAAGCTCACATTGGCCCATTTGATCTTGTTATGTTTCATTCATACTTTTCTCCTTTTGTTTGCTCTCCCTCTCGAAGCTGGCCTCAGTCAGCGGAATAAATTCCCAGCAGCCCTCCTCCAACATCAACACATTCATTTCATGATCCCATTACACAAGCCAATTATTCCCAGATCAATACCGTGTCTCCGTCTGCAGCCGAAATTTACTTCACAACTATCCGAAATCTCGGTATTTTACTACGTAGCAACTGGGATTCCTGCAGGAAGAGGAGTTTATCGAGATAAATAGCTACTTAATTGAGCGGACACTGGATGTCCAGTATGACAGATTTCAAACAAAATAAATATTTTTAGAACTGCACGACTTTACACAGCGTTACACCCAATTAGAAAAAATCAGACTATCAAAAATTAACTGCAATAAATTTACTATAAAACCCCGGATTTTAAGACTATGTCTCCTAGATTTTTTTTTGTCATCATTATTCAGCTCCAACTTTATGGCTTATCCGTTTTATAGCTCCAGAAAGCCAATTTCTAATGCAAAACATCAGTAGTATAGCACCCCTGATATCTAATAATCAAAAAGTTCCTGTTTTATGATGCAAGGTAGTTTCGTGTGCAATAGCTTGACATTGAAAAGTCCTAGCTCCTATATAAAGATATCTTAAATGGAATGGAATGTTGATAGTTTATAATGGAATTCTTGACTAGAACAGGGTGCATTGAAAATTCAGAATTCCAGTGAGGAATTCAGGATTGAGAAATACATGAGGTGGAGGCTATAAGGGCTGAGCGTAGTCTTCTTCTAGTAGTATTGAACGAAGGAGAAAATGGATAGAGAGGAATAAATATTTCAAGAGTTCCAAGCCACGTTTGTCGCGGTAGAAGAAGACGCACGAACTTCATTATTTAATGTCTAATGCAGCCCATGTTCCGGCCGATTGAGCGCTTCTTCTGAGCTCGACTAATGCAAGCTTCACACGAGATATTTTGAGTTGACTCCATTGCTCTTTGCTTTCTTTGCTGTAATTCAATTAGGGGTTTCGACGAAGAAAGGCGGTGACTCTATCAGAAGAAGCTGTTTGTCAGTAAAAGCATTTTGGGAAGACTCTCAGGAGATGCAGCAGTGGTTGGCGAATAAGACTTATAATTGTGAGAGCAGGGCCCTCCAGCCTTCTCATCAGCGGAAACGTCAGAGGCAGGCTTCTTAAGAATCCCGTAATTGTCGTTGACAGGGAATAACTGGATTATTAAGAAGCAGAGTGAGCTTAAGAGCTGAGTGTCACAAGCATATTTTCTGTACTGAAATGGGTGCGTTTCCCAAAGCTCTCACACAACACACAACCCCCACTTGGCACAAACATAAGTTGGATTCCTTGAGATGACGGCGCTTTCTCCCGGTCTAATGAAAGGAGAGACGGAGCGTGAGAAAGATGTTTTGCATGAAAATGCCCCCCACCCGACCTGGGTTCCAGCAATTACCCTCATTCTTATTCCAGTCCAACACCGGATGATTAGAAACTCGGATGGAATTGCTCACCAACCCTACAAGCTTGCCATTCTCCCTGTATTCCCTGGCTATTGATACCCAAGCTCAAACCACACACGCTACGCACGAGCACAGAAATCACGGATATATCAAAATAAATATGTACTAGCTTTCTCTGCTATACTTTGAAAATTAAGACCCACAACAAAATTCAAGTCGCATGTCTCCACCGAATTTCCAGAAACGGATATACCTGCTACCCGCTCCATGAGTTAATGCTTCCTCTGTTCTGTGCCCCCGTATGATTGCTCAATTATTTTGAAGTAGGAACGAGCACAAATGTTATTATTAGATGAGAATCCTTGCAAGGAACTGTTTCTTCAGTCTGGATTCACTTATAATAATTTCGGAGAGCTTTCTAATTACGTTTGAGGCCATAGTAGGTTTAGGCGTTAATATGAAGCTATTTCCATGTTGCGCAGGAGGTTTATTTGGTTTTTAGAGCGGAGCGTTCTGCCTTATATCGTAAACGCCGAAAGACGGGAGCGTGGGAGAAAGTGTAGAAATACTCCCTTTGACTTTGATGTTGTTGAATCTGTTGTGCCTCTTTCTTCTTTTAAGCTTTCTATCCAGGGCCCATGCATCAGTCTCAACTCCGAAATTTCACTCTCTCCAGACGTCAACAAAGAAACTTTACTGCCAAGACGAATAACAAACAAGGAACGTGGACGTGAGAGAGGCGGGCTTAGAGTGGAAATTGCCAGGAAGCACTAGCTTGACGCATTATTATACATTCATGCCTGAGAGAACAGAGCAGCGTTCACCTCAGCTCTCTTCCTGGACGCCATTTTGCTCCTTGGGGGCCGTCCAAGCTCTCGTTTTCTAGTTCACAGAACACTATTATCATTACCATAAAATTCGGACTACAGTCTTTAGTGTGTACTTGACACGGGCTAAGCGGCTCTTTCTCGATTGACTAGGCACAGCCGTAACTCAGAGCTAAGCGGATCCTTGTCTCAAACTTCTAAACTTCATTCCACGGCACGGACTTGATGGGAAGAAAAGTGTTTCCACAAACTACGTACTTATATAAGCTATTAGTTGTCCTCTGATAGAAACACACTGAGAAAGTTGTGCTGTGCTGAAAGACCAACACTAAAACTGAAGCTTCAAATTCCATTTACAGATATTACACGGGGTACACGGTCAACCCTTCTTTAATAGCTGAACGTGATGGCAGTTTTGTATCACACGAAAACGCTATTAGTTCATATAAAAACTAGACGTTATTTCTATTTTACAAAAATTTTTACAGCGCTGATTCTAAAGGTAACAAGAGGTATATATTTACTTCTATGAAATATATTTTAGTCCTGGTTTCTATTTCAAGTTTCAAAAAATCAAGGCCTGCTCAGCGCGGCAAGGGCACTGACTCAACCCGAATTTTGTTGTGTGTGGCTGTGGTGACGCACAAGATGAAAATGTCAGGATAACAATAGCGTGCTGCCAGAGAGGTATATGAATTTGTCATATCTACTCACTTAAGAGATGAGAAGGAGATGAAATTTTCGACGTCGAAATGAATCCCGGTTTAGTCAATAGCGATGTTTTTCAGGTAATTTGAGTAAACTTTTGCGTCAGTATGTACATCAAAGGCAATACGTGATTTTATCTCAGCCAAAAATTGTAGGGAAATAGAACTGAATACGCGAGCTTTAATTAGTATTAGCATTGTATATTTGCTTGAAGTGCATGTGCTGGAATTCCACTCTCCAACAGAAGCAGAGTTCCAGGATTCTCTCAGGAATTCATTGTCTTTTGGGATTAACTGGAAAGCAGTGGCTTCCGACGAGAGAATCGCTATCTGATGTTGAGTGGAGCAATCTGACCATGAAGGCCGAAGAATAGTACAAACAGTGGAATAGAATATCAATATCCGCCTGTGGAACGTGGGAATGGGTTTCAGTAAATGAGTCATTAAAGTGCAGCTAGTGATTGAAAAGGGTCCAAGTCCGAGGTTAGCGATTGGAAGTGGAGGAGACAAGGAGGGCAGCTGTTTGGAGAGCAGGCAAAGAAGGGTTGGAACAGGGTTGCGGAAGTCGGCCTGGCTTCTTAATGAAATGAGCGGAGAAGATGTGTTTGGAATGATACTAGAGTCGGCGCGGAGTTTTTCCTGGGTCTTTCTTGCCGAGAGCTGAGAAGTGAGGTTTTTCCAGAGAGATCCTGGACAGGATATAATGTAATGTGGAGAAAGTTAAAACAGTCTCAGGACAACTGGGACTCTGCTCGGTTCGCCTCACTCCACGAGTCGACGACAGGGAGAAAGCTGACAAGCGCCTCGGAGCTCCCAAACAACTCCTGTCACCCGCCACCACGCTCTCACTCTCACTTTGCTACCTTACAAGCTACTACGATACAAGCCGCTCATTTAATTGAAAATCATATCAAATTATCACTGACGACGCTACAAGCACACGCCGTGGGACCAGTCACTTCTTGCACCTCTTCCCGCAACGTGTCTTCCACAGTCTTCTCCACTGAGCTCAGCACATGAGGTAAAAGGTAACAAAGTCTTGAGAACAATTGCAAACTTACCCCTCACCCCCTTCGCAAGTCTCTCAGATACCCTGCCAGCTTTCCATTCAGCAATCGATTAGTCAACACACTTATCAAACTTCAGTTTAGAAATATTAGGTTTTTCCGAGCAGCTGCGTTTATAGAAAAAGCTATGCAGTCCAAACCTTTTGTTATAGCCCATGTTTAAAGCCTGCTTCTTGGTGAAAGTAATCCAATCTTGATTCTATGGCACTCATCCACCAATTTCAAATTCTTTTTGGAGGAAAGTTAGTTGGCCAAATTTTCGAAGATGAATCGCCGCATATTAGCATGCCAGGGAGCAGGGCTGGGTGAGCTTTATGTAAATTATAAAACGTATGTCAGGGCTTTTCTCCACGGAACTGGACCAAAAGTAATTTCCTAGAACGGAAGCCAAACTTTTTTCATTTCGGACCAGAAGACGAGAGAGTTAGGGGCTAGCAGAGAAGCTTTGCGGTTGGGTGGGCAGATAGAAGGAGATAAAAATACAATTTACTTTTCTGTGGGCCACGCAAATATGAATACTAGTTTGAAATGAGTGATCGGTTCCTTGGAACGAGAGATGGGACGGAAGTGAGGGTAATGAAGCAGAGCTCTGACACATCCCCCACTTTCTTTCTCTGCTCCGCAGCTCTGATCGGGATCAGGACTCATAATCGACGAAACAGCAGCGTTATGGGCAGACATCACTTTGCCATGGAGCAGCGGAACATCGCTCCGCCGGACTATTCCACAGATGCGATTATCTACGTCACGGTAAGCACTCCAACGGCCTAGTCTTTATAAACACAATGACTTCCACGTCGCTGCTATTAATCCAGGCTATCTCCGCACTGAACGCTGAAACGCAAAAAGCGAGAGAAAGTATTTACAACAAACCATCTCTTAGCTATAAGCTGGATTTGAGCTTCTAATATTCCGTAGGGACAGGTGGGCTTTAATTATAAGCTGCTTCTCAGGGCTGCCCGGCTCCCTGACTGACCAACAAGTTCAGATCTAATTCCGTAAATGAACTCGGAGCTAGATGTGAAGTTGCGGTGATCGGTGATGAGGTTTCTGACTTTGGGCTTATCTATGAGCCGAACCACGTCACGGCGGTTTTTCTTGTTATTCAGGGGAGCGCCCATGGAGATCGCATATGGTATTTCGGATTATGTAGTAGTAGGGCATCCATACGCAATAAAGCTATAAATTCCAGGTGAACAGAACCGAGAAAAGTTTAAAGACCGCTGCTGCTTCCTGTGACAATTAAATACAGATCTAACTAGAAGTTTTCCAACTAAGCTAGTCCCAATTATTATTCAGGTTTAGTCAAAGCCTGGAATTTCTGAATGTAAATAGTCCTGCAACAACCGCCCGAAGTTTGTTCGGCTCCCGGCTTTTTCGGCTATGAATATCTCCAGGTTAGACGGATAATCAAGTCAAATCTCCACCTAGGGACAATGTACTGGCTTCAGGATGAGAATAGACAAGAGCAACAGAGCTTCAAATTATTCCAAATCCAAGTCCCCAGGTTCAAATAGATAACTCTAGACATTTTACCAGGAAAGCATAGTAAATAGGAAGGCGAGTAGCACATAGCCTGACATCCCGTGAGTCGATCTTTTATTCTGCTCTGGCACGGCTGTCAATTCCCGTCGCAGTCGGGAGATCAGATCCAGCGGGCCGCTATTTATTGCACGAAATGCTCCGTGCTCAGCGTCATATGAAGTGACGGCAAGTGTTTTCCAGACACATTTTACCACCACCAAGAATAGTGTAGTGGATATCAACTTCAGTGAGCTCGGACGCAAGTTTAAGCTCCTTCCGACCTTGTGACAGTTTGGTAGTTTCATAAAACCCCAAAGCTACCGAGACATTTTTGAGCCTGAGCTCGCGAAGGATCATTATTATTTGATTTTTCCATTTCTCTGTCATCAGTAGGCATTGCTGGACTGAATGGTAATGGCGGTCGAGCCTTGAAATGGACTCTGGCCTGTCTCGCGGAAGTTTAGAGAAAATGGGCCGTAAAAAAGAGAATATGTTGGCAGGGAAGGCTCGAGCTTTCCAAGGGTCCAATTGAATGGAAAATAATCCCAGGCCTTGTCCAGGCAGAAAAAGCGAGCGAGAGAGAAGAAGTAAATGTAAAGTGCCCACAACTTAGTCCCTTGAGACAATTGTTACGTCCAGAAAACTCCATTTCATTCTATTTGAGTAATGCGGACTTGATACGCTTTGTTGAGGGAAACATGCTCACCTCCCATCTAGCACCTGTTCCGTGCTAACAGAGAGCCCATCTGCGTACGACAGAAAAATTCATTGTAACTGTCCAACTTTGGCCGGAGAGAAGAAAGTTGGGCTTGGCTTAATAGCTTCGCCTATACTCAATACTCAACTTATTTTTGAGCCCTCCAGAAAAAGAGTCCAAAAAAGTTTTTCTTATTTTATTTGGCCACGCTTCCAAAGTGGAGCTGCATGTGCGGGCGTTATGAGGCCTTTCTGTAGTCCTCTGCCGCCCCTGTTGCTTTATTAGAGAAAGATGGTAATTCCTTGTATAATTGAGGTGAGCATTAGGTCGAGGGTAAGGAAAGGACTAATCTGCTGAGCCGTAAGTTAAGATAGTGAGGACGCTAATGACTGCTGCTGCTGCTGGGCAGGAGAAAGCGAGTGGCTGGGCATTGGCGGCGGGCCGGAGATTAGCTTGCTCGTGTTCTTGGAGAGCGAAGACATGGACTTGTTCTCATTCTTCTTCTTGTGCTCCTCCTATCATCCGCACATCAGTGACCGGGAAAGAAAAGCCTCGTTTCCATCAGAATGGAGAGCGAGATTGGAGTAATAGACTTCCCGTCTGCTCCAGACCCGCCTCACTGCACCGACCAGCCCGGGGACAAAGGCCTTTATCTCTTTGTCACAAGACACTCGTTAGCTAACTTAGCTCAGAGACTCATTTTGCCAGAAGAGTCAAAGCAAGCGTCCAGCACAAACTTTTTTGTTCCCAGCAAGTCCCTGAACAGCAGCCCTCGCAGCTCAGGAAATGATCAACACACAAGATCCACTCACTTGTCAATTATCTCTGCTCTTCTGGCTCCCAATCACTTATTGCACTCGGCTTAAGAGCTTCAGCGTTTATTTCATCAAATGCTTACCTCATTTATTATTTAGGTTACGCGAATCTAACTTATCAATCGCTACTGTCCATTTCAGATTCTTTAGTAAACCAGACGCATTGTTTGTCAAATTTACTGCCAGTTAGTGAATAACGTACCGATAATCCGTATTTTACAATATTTAGATGCTCAGTTTACGATTTTGCATGTTTGGTATTTGAGCTGCCTGAGAGCGAAATGTCTTGGAACTGTAGCCGCAATAGTACTGCTCGGCGGTCCCTGAAACATC
>VNWX01003169.1:0-10687 GCA_009869905.1 Ceratophysella communis | reverse complement strand
TTGTGACAATCCTGATTTTTTCTCTGACAAGCATTTATCTTACAACCTTAACAAAAGCGGCCAGTTTTCTCTATACAAAAACAAAGCCTAGAGCTGGGTTCTGCTAGACAGAAATAAATCTTGGGAAAATAATATATGAATAACCATGACAAGGTTTGTTCTAAAAATATCTGTGTGTTTCGTTCTTGTTTTGACACACGAAACACAGATAAAGCATAAAAAGGAGGGCGAACGATAACGAACAACTAAAATTTTTGGTAGTCGCAAAATAAGCCTGACGCCGCGCCACATTTTATCACGATAAAAACAGATTTCAGCAAAATTACGACCATAAGTCTAACTTACCGAAAATGAAGCGGTGGGTTACCCGCTGCAGAGCATATCAAATCCAGGCTTTTTCCGAGCTCGGCTTGAATAGCTTGTTCCCATCGGGAGGAGGTCTTGGGCGGTAGACCAATGCTTCCGCTTCCAGCTGCTTGCGAGCGAAAGACAGAAAAACAATTTGGGGCTTTGAGAGCAGAGGATAATGTTGTGTCACCGAATTCAGGAAGTTCATTATAATTCCATCTTCTGATCTCATGACAGACATTCGCATTATCTTTCTCTGATTTCGAGCTGGAGTCGTGCAAAAATTTCATCTACGCTCTTTTCTCGCATTCAATAAATATTTAATGCAGAGACATGCACGAACAGAGACGCGAAGAAGCACGGAGAAAGCGAACAGACAGAGGGGATCAGGATGTATGGACCGGAAGAACAGCCGTTGACAATGGGCCGGGTAAAGGGTAATGTCTATAGACTTAAGTTCACCGTCGCCGTAGAATAATTTCTTTATTCTAATTTCCGTTCCAGACAAATGCGTAGGTTTAAACAAATCCTGGTACTGAGTAAAAAAAGGGGCAGATGCCCACGTAAAAGTTTGTAAAATGAGGACATCTACTAAAACATGTTCGTAGGAACCATTTAAAAATATTTTCATAAGCTCGGTTTAATATGGCAAACAGCACATGGCAAAACTCGAATTTAAAATTTGGTTGTAACTATACAAAATTCAACGTAGGTTCCTATATTTTCTGTTTTGGTATTTAGACATGCCTGACTAGCCGAAATGAATACAGCAGGAAATTTCCATAAAAACTATGCCCTAAAACCGAAAATAGTTTCAGACCCCCCGCTTGAACTCTTTTTCAACTAAAACTTAAGCCGGTTCATGTCTGTTCATCTGTAAAAGAATAATTTCTAGTATATTTTTGTAATTATACGTGTAATCCGAGGCTATTATAGAATTCTCGCTTGAGCTCCTTGGGATAGACTCTTCGATTAATTTCCTCCGCTGCTCAAAGAAGAAAGCGAGGGTGAAAGATACGCATTTTCTTTTGGAATTCGGAATCTCTTTGGATCGAAGGAGATATTGCAGAGAAAGCCGTGGATTTAGAACATCCCAGAACTCGTTCGGCGGTTAATAATATCTTTTACGAGATTAAGCCTAGCTAGATAAACAAGTTTGCAATTATTTATCCTGGAATTTCACAAGCAATAATATCCCAATCAATGGCTTAAAACAAACCTTAACCTGCAAATTAGTTTTTGTTTAATAGGCTATATTTATTTCAAAATATGAAAAACACATGATTAGTAGCTGGGCAAGTTGAGTTGAGAGGCTCAAATGCCGAAAATTGCCGAGGGAATAGCGTAAAAGCATTTGCTGGCATGTCTGAACAATAAAAATTGCTTAAAATTACAAAGAATTTCACAAGAGTACTAGAATTATTTTAGAAAGTATTATAACTTCCAATGCCTAGGTATATTGCATTTGGCATTATGAGTAGTTGATCTGGTTTTTACAAATGAATAACCTCAAACCCTTGATTATCGTACCAACTATTGCAATAGCATCTACTTAAAGATGATTCTGCTGGAACTGGTCCAGCTTGAACAACATTTGAAACAATTGCAGCGGGAACGGGAGTAGGAACGGGAACCTCATCCTGAACCTTGCTTTCAGTGGACAAATTCAATCCTATTGTCAAAATTTTTAAAGGATTTATCAAAATGTCACTTTCTGCTTTCACTGTCTTTTTGCCTTGTATTAATTTAAGCAAACTTTAAATTTTCAAGCCTTCAGCTATGATATAGAAATCTCACTTGTGCGGAAGAAAGCCGTCGGAGTTCTGCAACATGAGCATGAAATTTTCTTGAAACATTTTTTCAAGAAAAGCTGGTAGCAAATGAATAGAACCACCATCAAAGCTTCAACAATGCGATGTTCCCAGCAGCAGGCCGAATGGTTATACGGATTTCGAGCAAGCTCGACGTCACATGGCAAATCCCTAAGTGGAGAAAGTATTTCGAAAATCGTTGTGAAATCTCATAATTTTAATCAGAAACCCGATGCATTGATAGTAATAATTATATGTGCTACTCACTTCAGTATATCCTTCTCATATTCCGTTTCATTGAAGCTATTTGGACATCTCACCGAGGCCTCAGCAGAACTATCCAGAGGAGCCGCATGATGAAGCGGAGAATTCAGTAGCAGTATAATAACAATAAGTTTCCAGAAACCCATAGTGCCTATTGCACAAGTATATCAAGAACAGCCTCCGACTCAGACAATAAAAGACGTGTTCACAATGTCTAATTCAACAACGAATGTCCAAGACTTTGAACTCTCGACTTATTCGATAGAACGCCACAGCAGAAATTCTAGGCGAGGGCCAAGACAATAACTGACTGTTCGGCCGAGGCGGAACTGAGGAATATTAATGTGTCAAATGTCACGATGAAAATTCTGCACTAAATCAAGGTAACAGAATAAAGTGCAGTAGCTCGAAGTACATTGACATTTATACTACTTGCAGCTGCAGCCAAGAGAATTTGATTAACACTGGCGACGACCCAGTAAATTTTATCTATTTTTCTAGACAGGCAGTAGTCGGGTATCAGATTTCGCTATGAAACAATGCAAACGCTACAAAAATTTATATCCACGGTGTTGGATGACAACTGACAGACAACTCCCGGGACAGTGCCCCAATAAATGCCATACATCGACGCACATAAAAACTGGAATGTGCTGACCATTCATGATTCCGTTGAAAATAATTTGTATTAAGATACATAATGAAGTATGTTACCCTCTATAAATGTTAAGCTGTTATGAGCTCATCAGCTCTTTTTCAGTATGGCGATCCCACGCTCTACAAACGCAAATCCTGTTCTATGCCTCAGCTTAATCTAAAATGCCTAATGATGTAATTATTTATCTCTAACATTAACTTGAGGCATTTTACTCCTTTAATGGTTTCCTTGATTAGGTGAGTGATTTTTGAAAAGCATGAGTACGTTTGTGGTAGGTGCTATGTAATAATATGTAGGCACATGCATAAACGAGATTATTACAACACTTTAAATGCTGGCAATGAGGAGGCTGTTTAATACAGCAAAGGCTTACTAATCAAATCTCTAACTTAAAATTGAAAATCCTTGAAAATCCAGACTGATTAAGCATGAGGCATGAAGCATGAAATAGTTATGATTTTTTTGGTATTATTCAATACTATAAATCTGAATCCGACTGGGCAGATATAATGGAAAGAAAATAGAAAATTATTAGTTAAAAAGTGACCGCACAAATTTCAGACAAAATCATGTAGTTTCGAAAAGACTCCTGGTATTGAAGAGCTAACGAAATTATGACCTGCCTTGAGCAGATAAAGAAACCGGGGAAAAAAACTGCATCAAAATAACCACTAAAAATTAGCTTCACAATTCACAAATTAATTACGAATTACAAACATAAAGATTGAATGGATTGGAGGAATTTCTTCAATACTAATGCATAGCGTTGGACTGAAATAGCACGGTTGGGAAGGGAGCTTCATGCTGTCTGTGTATTCCTCCCGCCCACCCAGTGCTCTGAAATCTTCACTGCCCTCAACGCCCATTGCAGGCCGTGCATAAACTTTGGCAAATACAAAGAATATTGCATTACTTCATAAACCATTAAGTGAATTCCCGCCCAATGATTTATTTCACAATCAGTATATTATAAAATGCAGTACTCGTTCCTAAGCAGATTTTATTCTCGATTATCCGCTTTACTTATATCCTCGATTTTTCTAGTTACGGGGTATAATCTATTAGAACCAAAAACTCAAATAAAATGTGTAAAATTCTGAAATCACTTCTAAATTCACAAATCACATTGCACACATACCAAAAGTATTATGGATGAGAATGTTAGAAGTGTAGAATTGTGGATTGTCATGTTGTTGGATCGGATCCACACATTATGACTAATCAATAATCTATATTTACATCGTGTATACTTAGATTCATTAAAAAAAAATATAAATTACCGGTGAAAAATTGCTCCAGTAAGTACAGCGTTTTTGGCATCAAATAATGTCACACGTTTTTCCCATCTAATGGCGGGTGTCAAGTGAGGTATAATCACTCGTTTGCGCAGGATTTACCAATTAATATTTTACTTTCTGCACTTGGCTTCGTTGTTAGCAAATAACGTGATATTTTCGTTCGCCAAGCGAACGGAACAGCGCACGTCATGATAACGCATCTTTTCCAACACTCGTCTTGTGCCGTGCCGAAGACGTAGCTACGAGCAAGCCGAGTCAGAGCACATAGTTCCGCGTGCCCTGAGACTGGTAGAGGCGCTGGTGAACCTTATTTCACCTTTGAGCTATTGTAATGCCTCTAATCCATTCAATCTTTATGATTACAAATTACAATTCTGAATTCGTGTGGTTGGTGGTGCATGATGTTCCAGAGCAGACACGTCGTGTCGTGTCGTCACAGTTCTCAAAGCCATCTGATATGCCATGCGATGAATGATGCATAGAGTAGATACGAAACGAACATAGAACGAACACATTCAGAATTCCAGCTGTTCCCGCCTCCTTCCTGCCATATGCGCCGCCGCCGCGAGAACTCCAAACATGAAATTCTCATTTACAGATCGATCGCTCGTGTTCTGTTCTGTTCTGACTTCTGACCAGAAAGTTGAATGTTTACTTCCAAACAAGCAGCAGTCAATCAAATTATACCCATCTTCGTCTCCAGTCATTTCAGTAGTCTTTTGTGTAGTCAAGCTAGCTTAGGCATCATCACCTCAGCTGTGCATTGCTGATTGTTGTGGGTCAAAACGGACTGGACTGCACGCGTCATACCCGTAGGCTGACAGGTGACACGTAAGATCGAGATCAGTTGGATTTACAATGAGAAAAAAAAGGACTTTTAATTTAACTGAGAAATTAACTTCGATTATCTATCCATAGTTACAGCAAGGCTGAGGCATCAACGTCCAGCACTTGTGGCGTGACCTGACCACACATTTGTGCTTTGACCTGTCCATAGTTGACTGCTGATTGACGACTCTAACTTCGATTCCCAGTCCCAAAATATACCTGGATCTTGGAAGCATTGCCGGCAACACTAGCTCAAAAGTCTCATTACGTTAATTGTAAGTAAGATTTCAGCAGTAAGTCAAAGTACGTTAATTTAGACCTTCTATTTCGAAACCATTTGCATGAATATGGTATCTCTCGCATCAGTACACAGTATTGCATAAGTATTCCTAGCCCGTTGATCAAAAAATATTCATAATATGTATTTTTGTTTATTATTTTGCTTGTTTCCGTTTCCTTTTAATAATTCCCTGAATACATTGTGCATTGTTTTCTACTTGGCCGTTTCAGCCAACCGAAGATGAACACCAGTTGTGATATATACTGTCCTGATTGCGGTCAAGGATTTCCCCGCGAGGATGATCACGAGAAGCATCACTTCCTCACCCACCCTCAGAAGAAACGAGCCGACTCGGATTCTGTTTTCAAAAAACCGACCATGCTTACAAAAGTTATGAAAAATATCTGGAAGCCATTTAGCAGTACAAAATCGGCTGAGCTTCAAGGTGTCGCTTCCGGAACTCGGAATGGATTCTTGAGACCGAGTCAACCCAGTGGTTCTGGTGGGTTCGATTTTAAACGGCCTGAAGCCAAAGCTCGACACCAACCTTATCCTCGCAGATCCTTTGACGATCGATCGGATGTCGGAAGTCAAACCGGAAGTTGGATAAGTAGTGTCTTCAACTTTACGAAATGGAACCAAAAGCAGCAGATTGCGGCAGCGATAGCCAGACCCAGCAACAACACCTTACGAAGCTCCTGTAATACTGGAAATTCTTCTTCTCCTTTTAATCATCCGCGTTATAATGACTTTCAAATTTGTGATGAAGAGGGTTCCGTTGGAACCGAGGATGGTATGGAAGACGACTGTGACAGTGATCTAGATTCTGACCGTAAGTACTCGGGCCTACGTTTTCCTTTATAAAACGCTGCGGTACTACTAGTCGACGCTTGTGCTCTTGTTGCGACCAAGACTAACTACCTATCTTTATAAAAACAGGTTTAAATCTAAAAGAATATGTTCAACCAAGAAAAGGAAAACACGAGCAAGTAGAATCCTGGGTAAACAATCTCAAGGATGACATGGATGCTATCAATTCCCTCTTAACGCCTGGTAAGTACGAGGATTTCTCATTTACCTACCTCAAAATGTCAGACCGGAATCCCGCACTGAGCCTTGTATCAACACCGGCTGCTAATGATTGATTTTCTATGTATAGATTTATCCTGTGACTGCAAAAACGGAACAGCTTTAGCACGGAACAAGTTAATTACCAAATTCCTCGAGGATTCAGGCGAGCAGATTCTAAAGCTACAAGCTCTTCTTATTGCCCAGGAGTCTCATGTGAGTTTTAGCATCGTAGCCGATCGTTTATATTATAAAATATTGGCTTTATTTTACCAATTTTTGTGTCGTAAACTCATTTTAGAAAGAGAAAGAGATCAAACTCATTCGTAGCTTGGCAAAGGGAAGTGAGCAAGTCAAGGCAGCTATACTGGACTGTTCCAAGAGTCAGCAGTTGATCATCTATAAACATATTACTGTAAGAGAGTACATGTTTACTTGTTTTGTTTACATCGTGAAAGCTCTTCTGTGCAATAATATTTCAATTTATGTTTATATATTCTTCCTACTTTCTATTTATTCTAGGAAATGGCTAAATTGGATAAGGAAGAGGAGGCGGAAGACTCGGAGCTTGCTAAGCAACAGGCGGAGAAGGTTGAAGAACTTCAAACGAATATGTTAGCGGAGACGGTAACCAGTGATTCGAAAAATCTGCTGGGATTCTTCTCTTAGTGTTAGTTCAGTTTTCTACCCGCACTTTCTTCGCTAGGTCTTTACATTGTTTTGTTGAAAAATCTTTTCAAGTCTGTTTCAATTAGCGTCCCTTGTTTACAAGATTCTTACACAGGGCTGGCCTAATTTCTCAATTCATGGTTTAGAGTTACGTTTGGCTTTGGTCAAACCGTGGACTAGTCTTTATTTAGAGTTGTTAATTGGTTTATCTATTAAATGCTTGTTTTTCCGGATTCGAGATTCGAGTGGTGTCTGGTGTATATGAGGTCTGTGCTTCTTTCGTGAGAGATTGGTTGAGTCTGTCGAGGTATTGCACGTGAAAAGGAGGATTCGGAAGGTAGCGATAAGCCATCAGCGATAGAAGTGAAAGCGAAAAGAAGTCCATAAAGGAAGCGAGAGTAAATAAAGTGAAATGGAACGATGAGGCAGAAACGGGATGCTGGAATACAAATAAGCAAACGGAGCGAGAGTTTGGACTGAATGGGATCTCTCCCTGTGCAGCACATACCTTGAGACGATTTGACCAGAAACGGAAGACTTGATTGAGTCTTCTTGTTCAGCTTGTTCTGGGCCACACAGACGAAGAGCTGTTGTTGGTATTTGGCTGAGAAGATGATGAGAGAACCTCTTGAGGTGATTTGATACCTGAGACGCCACAGGAGAGAAAGAAGAACAAAAGAAATCAAATTGCAGACTCTTCCAGATCCATCTCCCCACGCTCAGCTCCATTGCATACACTACTATACTTCGGCCTAGTTTCCCTCGGGAAAAGACACTTAAAAGCCTGGCTGCCAAAGAAAGCACAAATGATGATACGCTATATCTTACGGCTCTAAAGCCAAAAAACTAACCCTCCCCTATATATCCGACCTATTCCTTGTTACGAGACTCTTGCTTACCTAAGGTCCACTGTCGTAGAAAATTACAAGGAATTAATAGTTCGAAATTCCACCCAGACTAGTATCTAAGTGATAAGTATTTTAGGTGAAACACAATTCGCTAGAGAAAATTCAGGCGATATTATGTAAAATAGACGGGAAATTAAAAAATTGGGAGCGTGTATGAAGCTTTGGAAACTAGTTTCAAGTTCAAAGCGGATCTTATACCAAAATCTTGATAATCAAGATACTTAAATCTCATTTTAGCTGTGCTGTATCTTTGCGATATGCTCTAAGGTATCGAACTCCAATGACCGTCGTCGTCGTGTCATACCAACCGGCAGGCATGGAGATCCTACCATCACAGTGATCCATGTGGTTGATCGCCTACGACGTAATCCATTTAGCGAAGCCGAAGTTTCAATCTCAGTTTCCCTGTTTTCTCATAGAGTGAAAGTGGAGCTCTGTGGCAGGAGAAACGCCTACTCTTAAACTCCCCGTTGATTTTTCAAACGAGAAACCCCTAGGCCTTTTAAAAAGCTCGGTTTCCAGCGTGGGATTTCCTTTGTTTTCCACAAATTTTAATAGGAGCCTCCCTTACTTGACCTTATTTCTTGTTCTTTACTTCTTTCAAAAGAACCACAAGGAAAAAACAAGACACTTAAGTGGTCCACTGGGAAAATACGGAAATCAATCCTTCTTCTTTCGCTTTGACTAGGAATCTGTCTGCCTTGTCTTGGGTTGAGTAAGTGGGGATTCAGGAGTTAGATAAGCAGAGTGAATAGTTGTTTCTGGAAGCTGGGCTTGCATATACTTTCTCCGGCTTTCACTTTATAATGCAGTGGCGGCGGCATTCTTCTGAAGCGTCAGAGTTTATTTTATGCCAAAAATCGTTGAGGCGTAACAGATTTAGGAATTTAAAAATACATAATTTATGCAAAGTTGAATTGATCCAGTGTGTTACACACAATTTTAAACCATGTTTTCTTCTTCAAATGCCAATATGAGCATGGCCCGCTAGGGACCCATTGCCCATCTTGCGCCACGCCAGTCCTGCTTGACAAAATAAAAGCATCAGAGATAGGAGATAGCCTGGGACTAGAAGTTCGAGCTGCTTGCTTGCCCTAAACTGGAATTTAATGAGGTCCTTTAAATCTTATTTTGAATGTCAGCTTAGGGCCGGGCTGTTTCGGTCTGAGTGAAAGTTTATGCAAAGTAATGACGAGGAAGATGGGAGCTCCGAGGAGTATTTGTCAAGTCATAATGTCAAATGACGTTTAGCCCACCAACGCTCACTCTACTCGTCTCGTCTTCTCGGTCCGTATCAGCTCAGCATCAGCCCGTCCCTTTTACTAGGAGCCCCTAATCCTAATCTGCTTTCTCCTGGTTTCAGCACTGACCCAGTTCTTTCCACGACAAAACGCGAAGACTTGGGTTCTGCAATTTGCATTTCGTATTTCGTTTGACATTCCGATTGATTGGGAGATATTTTTAGCAGAACTGGATTTAATCTAACATTTGAGCGGAGATGTTGTAGGTATTGCTTCCAACCTGCATTTAACTCACCTTATGCCGTCTGACTTGACCTCACTCTGGTAGCCAAATTGATCGACGGACTTCCAGGTAATCACTTGAACAAAATCGAGGTACGAAGGTGGAGATATGTTACACTGGAGAACGACCGGAGTGCCTTCCACGATGTCGCTTTCTTCTGAGCCGGTGATAAACAACTCAAACGGTGTGTCTAGAACTGAAAAACATATAAAACGAGTATTAAATATTTTCAAAAACATTTAACCTGAGATCAGTTTCAGAGCAGAACACTCGTATTGTGTTGTACTAAGAAATGGGCTTCAATTCCTTGAGTACCGTGTTTAAAAAACGTATTTTAAATGAGTTTCTTTAGGACCTTTGTAGAGTCCAGTGCCATTATTTTTCATATTTATTTTCTTTATTTGTTCTTGTTTAAAATATGTATGACCACATCTTTTTATTGAAAAAAATGTAGGTATTTTGCACGGTCATGCTAGCCGTTTTGCATGTTTCGCTGTTTTACATAAAGAGTGAAAACTATTTGTTCAATGAGTCCCTTGTTTCTGAATACATATTTGTTCTTTGGTCCATGTCTAGGAAAGGCCTAGAATACTTGATTTGGGTCTAGATTCCTTGTTCACGATTTAAGGAGGTGTGTGCAAGAAATGCAAATGGAGGAAACTATTACAGTAAAACTAAATCGGGTTACCATTTTGCTCTTTGCTCTGGCCCTCCTTTGAAGATCACCACTACGGGGAACTTGTACTTTCACCCAAGTAGCCTCAGCGAGCACGAGCATAAAACCCAAAGTGTAAAGTGTAATGTAAATACATAGGCAAAGAAAGTAGGTGAGTGTTTGTCTTATGAATTTTCAAAGACCGACAGAGCCTCACTGTTTATGCATTCAGAAATTCTGGAGCAGGGTTGTGCTTCTGAAAGGAAAAAGCGAGAAATTTTGGTATCTATGCTGTGTTCTGTGTTGTTCTAGACCAAAGGACTACAATGTATTCGGCAAATTTCAGCGTTATTCTTGTATTTAATGCTGATTTTAT
>VNWX01003168.1:0-10687 GCA_009869905.1 Ceratophysella communis | reverse complement strand
CTAATGCAAACTCCAACGCTAATACATGTAGATATAGAAATTTAAAACTTTTGCCATTTCGGAAGCGCAGTTCACATCTATCGACGTTTTCAGCTGCTGGTTTTCGAGTTCAGTCAGTGCTTAGACATTTGCATAGTTGTTCAGATGATACTCACGAATGCGATGATCACTGTGTCGCTTTATACTTCCATTAAATATTTCAGCGTTTTGGACACCCTTGCAGCATTTTGGCTTCCATGCCTTGGAATCCCTTGTGCAGTTTTCGCGATTCTAGTTTATCCTCAAGGTGGAAAATATCTAGCTTTAAATACTGAGTTTAGGCGGGTTTATCGGGAAATTGTCGAATCCAGTGTATTTCTCAATGTAAAAGATAAAAAAGAACTCAAGAGCTACGTCGAGAACTGTCGAAATATGAATTTTAGGTTTGGTGGATTCTATTATTTTAGTAAATCAACGATTTTTAGCTATTTCGATATTGTAGTGAATAATAAAATTACTATGTTGATAATTGATAACGTTTGCGTAGAAAATTTATCCAAAACCTCATTTACTTAAACTATAAAATGGGGAACGAACAAGCTGGAGAGTAATACCTTCGACGTTGCATTCCACGAACCGTGTTGTATTTTAAAGAAAATGCTGGAACTCAACCAGTATTTGATTATTGCTGTATCTGTGTCAGTGACCGATTAAAAAAACGATTTAACTTCAAGTTGCAATAAGAAGCTTGAAAATAAACTGAGTGAAAATTTATTACATTAAAATACCCATTCAAAACTTTACTATTTAATTGTAAGTACCTAATGTGTAAATACCTAAACTAAGCTTTATTTATCTACCGTTGGTCCCAAAAAAGCTACAACATTAATTATTGGTTTATCAATGTCAATGGTCAGACTTTGCTTCCTGACAGACTGGCAGGGGCTTCCCAGTCGACCTGCTGGTCTAAAAACTAATTTGGAATTATCGCACATACATATTACAGTGAAGACTAAGGTCGTGGGTATATGATTAAAAGCTAACAAGTTAGGTAGATGAATCACGGTGCGCTCTAATCATTTCATATTTCATTAAAAATAAATTGCTATTCTTCATACAGCATGTTCACAAGCCCGACAATCTAAATTGTAATCGGCAGGCTTGACTCCAAATGTATAAATATGGTTTATTAGACTACTCTGACTTTGCTTCTAGAATTAAACTCCATACCGCTCGAGCATATTCATTTGATCATGGTCTAAAAACGTGTATCTAAAAGGTTGCTACTAAAACCTTTTCGGTATAACCAAAAACGCTCTAATTTAACAAATTCAGCTCCGGTCTGCAGTTCGGAATCTTTGGAGGAAACATTGAATTTTATCCGTGCTTTAGTGATTTCTTTGGCTTTAACCCTTGACCTAATTTACCCAAAAAATTGGTTCAACATTTGCCGAAATATGTCTGCGAAAGGATGTTACGAAAGCTGATAATTCAAAGCGCGTTTTTATTCAAATTGGTGAAAATGTCTAAAAGTTGGCTGCTAATCCAGTTTTCTTCCTGATTATAATTATTATATTGGCGTAAGAATCGAATTGAAGTCTACAAATTATTTACATAAGACGTTGTGACGCTGCCGGAGCTGATGAGCTTCATTTTGTTTACCTGCAACTGTCTATTCTCTATAACTTGGTAGGAATTATCATGATAATGCCATACTAACATTTACTTGCGCCGACTAGATGCTGTGCTAACGAGCAGGACCTGCTCCGTGTCGGACAACTAATAAACAAGAGCACCAGTAGTTGCCAGTTGAGATGCAGATGTGCATAGAGCTACACTGAACTATTTTTAACCGGAAAAAATTAAACCATCATCATCTGTTCATTTCATCCGGCGGAAGAGATCAGCTCATCTCTCAGTCCAAAATATTTATCTTTTATTTTGGAAAAAGGTACGGGTGTGTTGGTGGAACAACTAGAAACAACGGCACTGGTATCGCGTGCGGCATCGGAATTTCAGAAGCTCTGCTAAACTTTCTAACTTGAATCACTGTGGTTTAGATTAAAAAGTGCATTAGGATAACGTAGACGATCCCGTTTACCTTTTCCCAACTTAATCTAAATTACAATGCTACGGATAGTTAAGAAGGTATTCGAAATCCCGCGATCGCACGCGATATTCAGTACCACAAACCACAACTACTGATATAGAAAAGTAAATTCGGTCGAACTGTGCAAAAACCGTTTTAAGTTAAAAAATGGCTAAAGTGTATTTTTGGGAAATGCGTGGTAGTGCGGTTGGTCATCTGTCATTGTTATTGTCTGATGGTACTTATATCAGTCATTGGCCTAAGGAGCACAAAGGTTAATTAAGCTACAACCTTATTTATTTTTAAATCAGAGATACAGTTTACAATTTACAATTATTCTTGATCTCGTTACCGAAACAGGCTGGAAAAAATCGACCACAAATCCGACATCACTTGAAGATGATATTAAATTGGAAGAACGGTCTTATGATGAAGAGCTTGAAATAGCTAAAAATGGTATTATTGACGAGATCAAAATCAAATCCTGGTGGAAAGTCTATCAAACCTGTTCTGAATATAATGTGCTTGTCAACAACTGTGGACAAGTGGTTCGGAAAGCACTAATCGAAGGTGGGATTGAGGATACAATTCCTTGGCACAATAAACTTGCATATCATGCCCTGTATCTTGTAAATAAAGCCCCTGCCGTGACACCGAATGACATCCTGCAATGGATCAAATATGTTATAAGATTACACGGATCTTTCTTCAAATTTTGAATTTATAAGAAAATAAACAGAAACCCTAAACCCGTTAATTCTGAAGCAAATATTTTATTGCTCGCTGAAATACGAATACGGCGAAATTGTGTCGGTAAACTTGTAGGTAATTCTTCTGACAGTCAAAGGCGTCGCAGTTTAATTCACAATTAAATTAATATCATATTGTACGTAGGTATTTAAGCTAGAGTTACCCACCTGGCTCTGGACCATGTTTTGCCCATTAACCTAAACATTACAAACTATGGTCAGAACACAAAGGATAAAAATAACCATGCAAGCTGTAATAGTAGGTTGTATTTAATATAATATTATTTCACATTGACATTTAGATACATGCGCTAATTATGTATGTTAATGGCCGCAGTTAAAGCCTTCTTCTTATTCTTTTTCTTATCCTTAGATTTGGCCGGCGGCGGTGGTACCTCTTCTGCTTTATCCGCATCATCCGCATCCGCACCTCATGGTTTAAAATTATTTCTTTACTCATTGGAGAACTTAATTAGAGTCAGAAGTCAGAAATATAGTAGCATAGTCCGATTCAAATGCCTTGTCTCGTAAGCCCGTCGGCATATCACATTCTCTTCACATGATTATTGGACAGCCGGGTGGTAGAGCACAATGGATTCGGGTCTTGAAGAGGTTGTGACAGAGACCAAAGCACATTGGAACGTTTGGGTAGTTGTACAGCACCACGACTAGCAGGTTGACCACGAGGAGGACGAAACAGACTGATCTTGAGATTAGACTTATTAAAATCGTGATCCTCCAGTAGTAATGCGCCCACCACACCAGGACCAGGCCAAAAATACTCCCCAAAGCCAGATCTAAACCAAATTCGAAACCACCAGCACTGTATTTCAGCTCGGAACTCTCTTCCGCCTCCAATATCTTGCCTATTCCTAATACATATAAATAAATATTATTAAGTGCAACGAAAGGCGGAGCACTTTATGCGAATGGCATGTCCGTCTGTCTGTCTGTCCGTCCTTCTGTCTGTTTACAGGATAACTCTTAAACGCTTAAGCATAAAGTGAGAATTCTTTCACTAATGGACATGACAGGTCCTGAGTACGACAGTGACATTGGATTTGACCAATGTCAAAATGTAAATTTTTACCTACTTTTACAAAATTTTCGCCTGCGGTGCTATTTTCTTTACTTGTAATTATAAATTACTTTTTGATCACCAATTTTTTCCATTGAAAATCAAGATTTAAAACCAAGAATAGGGAAAATCCCCCTAAAATGCTTAAAAGTTTTGCCTGCGGCGCCATTTTCGTTGTTTCTAGCTATAAAATACTTCCCGACTGCCAATTTTTCTATTGAAACACCAAAATTGGAACTAAAAATTAGGAAAATCTTCCTAGAATCCTTAAGAGTTTTGCGTGAGGCGCCTTGTCAAAAACTGGGCCATTTTCGTTTTCGGGTTCTCAAACTGAAAAAAGTTGCAAGCCGTTCCGCCAAATCAAAAAATAACTAGAACTAGGAAGACGACTTTTTCGTTAGTTTTGAGAAATAATATTAGCCCACCCCGAAACCGTAAGCTGGCTAGGCTACGCCCCTGGCCATGTATTCCTATTAGGTATTCTGATTCTGGACCCGTGGACGGCTAAAACGTGAAGAGTTCGATTTTAATTAACAGTAATTAATATACCTATTCCAAACCTCTTCATTAAGTCCAAGCTTTAACTGGGTTATGCAATTTCGCTCTACAAAAATATCGAAACCCAAATGCGTATCTACTTACGAATATCCATATTCGAAATCTGAAAATGGCGGCTTTTATAACCGTAATCCGCTTTGCAATGCAAGAAGTCTAATTAAACGGCAAACCCTTAAAACCGTAGTTTGTAGTAACAACGAATTATAGTCTAGCATTTGTTATGCTAATATTAAATTTTGTGACTAGCTACGCTTCACAATTCACAATACTCATGAAAACTTTCGTGAAATATTAAAGTAACCCTGAATATTCGATATTTGGGGGAGTTACTTCGTTTGAAAATCTAAAAAAGTCAACAGTCGGACGGACAGACAATACCATCCGAGTAGACCATCTGGAAGGAAAAAAAAATACGATGAGATAACTTGTTTTGACTTGCAATATATATGCATTACATAATAATTACATTACATAACATAACAAACGTTCAGCACAGATGTGAAATGGTGAAATGGAAATTGAATTTTCCTAATTTAGAGGTGTGGGCGAGGAAACGTTCTTGACACAAAGTTTTATCGTAAGGAGAGGGACCTAGTCATTAGTCCTTACTTAAATTTATATCGCCTTATGGGCTATAACCAAGCAAATATCTCTGTCACATTATTGCATTCCCCTACAATCATCGAACCAACAACATAAGTTGCACGGTATTATGTGACGTGATGGACTAATTTTGGCATTGATTTCAGATATTTGATAGTTCATTGTCACTCCTATTCGTTTCCAATTTCATTGTATCGGATTGGAAACCGGAGTTTTAGAATCTGCTTGCTGGCAGCAGCGTTCAGCCGTACTACTAGGTCATAAAATTTCAGTTTTGATTTATTAAATTTTCGACTTCAATACTGATGTGAGGTTTAAATATAATAATTGAGATGAGCTAATAAAACTCGCAATTTGCAATTAGTTGGCTTACGAAGTGGATAAGAGTTTGTAAGCGTCATGTCAGTTTTCGTTACGAAATTCTGCGAACAGCTTGCGGGAGAACTCGGGTTTTGAAACAGTATGTGTGTAAACATCACGTATTAGATTAGATTTAAAGTAATTGACGTTGTTTCGCGTGTTCGGCTAGTTTAGTTGTTAGTGGGACTTTAGACTGTGATCCTCATCTGCAGCAGTATCCGTTAAAGACCATGGCGGGTGACATGCGGATTGGCGGTACCACCGCCCTTGGGAAGGCCCGGAAATCCAGGAAGCTCTGGAGTTTACAAGGTTTGTGTTTGTTTGAATTTTGTGAATTGAATACTCGATTTATTTGATGACCGTTATTTTAATAGCTATTACGTAATTATTACAGATCGATCAGTGATGAGCATACATTTGCTAAAGGCCACATTAGCAGAAGACGGTTGTGAGGAAGCTCAGCTGGATGTCGCCAAGAAATTGTTAAATGGAGATTCAGATGATATTCCCGCTGAAGCAGTTCAGAGTAAGGCTAACCTGATTTATATTTTTCTTATTGTCAAGGGCAACGAGTTCTTTATGTCGTTATTACAGCGCAAAAGAAAGGGCGATCATAATAGAGCGATAAAAGAGCAAATCAAAGCCTGCAGCGCAGCGCGTGATAACAAACAATAGGAACATCTGCTTGAATAAACAATTTAGCAATTTTCCTGCAGTTGGTATTGCAAAAAAAAAACCGAAACTACAGAATTAACTTTTGCGAATAGTTTCGAGTTTTGCCCACTAGTAATGTCTGCGAGCGAAGGTATTCTTACACATTTCCATGAACGCACTGTGCTCATTTCGATTGGATATTGGAATCTTCCCGTCGCAGAATATTTAGCTAATCGTTCCTAAAACAAATTCGTGTGGGCTTAATTCTTATAGTTTGTCTCGCTATTTTGTTTTCAGATGAAAATGCTCGGTTGGCAATCTACTGGCTAATAAAGTCTTCCGAACAGGGCAATGAAGAAGCGACAAAATTATTGGGCGAGTGTTTTGAATCGGGTCAAGGTAAGTCTTGACACTTGATTTTAAATTAAATGATTCTGATTTATGATTCCCGCATTTATATCCCTCTCT
Organism: Ceratophysella communis; assembly: GCA_009869905.1. Taxonomy (NCBI): domain Eukaryota; kingdom Metazoa; phylum Arthropoda; class Collembola; order Poduromorpha; family Hypogastruridae; genus Ceratophysella; species Ceratophysella communis. Next base: position 4,149 of record VNWX01003168.1, on the reverse strand, counting down.
CGAACGAATTGGCGAGAGTTTAAGTGCAGGCATTGATAATAGATATTGTTGCAGGAATAACATGTCAGAATTGTCCTGGACGTCAAGGCTTGCATCAATACTCCAATAAATGAGAAATTAGCTTTTAAGGCAGCGAAGCTCCTTTTTGAAAGGTTAGTTTTAAATTGAATTCTAACAGTTTTTGCGTCCGTGGTTCGTGCTTACTAAAATATTTCATGTTATAGACTAAATAATGGAGAAGATTTTATTACAACTACTCAACTATTGGCTCGACTCGAGGCACGCAAGTTCGATCCAAAAGTTACGTTTGAGCAGACATCTCCACAGCCAGAAGAAGTAAATTTCGCGGATCAAGGTCAGAACAAGTCCTCAACTCCGCTAGCATCCACTACTTCTGATAGCCCTCCAAATACAGAGTTCAATCCGAACAGAACATTCATCATCGACTCTCCTGTGAAAGATGCATCTGTATCATCCCCAACAAGTGAAGATGATAGCTTTACGCATATCGAGACACAATGTCTTAAATCATATCGGGATCTGGAGGGAGTTAAACTCACGGCGCTGGAGCTTATGAAAGTAGCAGCAGTGTTTAATCAGGGTCAATTACCGCCGGCTCCAATTAATCCCAAAACAAAAGTTGGGCCACAACAGAAATGGAATTTTGTTAGTGTTTGGAATGCATTTACTCTTCAGCTTATCATTGCGTCAATGGCTTTCGGTTTCATAAGTCATCTTTATGCTCTACTCCTCTGCTCAACATTCTTATGTGTTTGGTCTGCTTATAATTTCGTGATTTGGAGGAAACGGAAGTCGACTTTTGAAGGTAATAATTTCTTGAATTTGGCCTACAATTAGCGACAAATCACAATTGAAATCATAATGTAAAAATTGTGCTATAGATTGGACTGAGATTTTCCGAAGTGTTTTGCAACAGAAGAAATGGACTGACACCGAACCAGTAGCCAAGTTTTCCAAGAAGTATTTCCGCCCGTATTTGCTAACCAATTTCGCTTGTCTCATTTTCTTCAGCCTTGTCGGTGATGACCCGAACCTGAAAGTACTTGCTGGTTTACTGTCTTTGTTCGGACTGATCCGTGGGAGGATAATAAGTCCGATTCCAAGCTGGCAACTTGTCGCCGTAGTCGGTATTCAGTTTATTTCAAATTATGTCTCATCATCTGAAAATCAGTTTAATATTATGAGATCCTTTGATGTCGACTTCACTGAACTGGTGTACTCCTGGACTCCAAGTTGGGTTTACGACTTCATCCCAACGGATTTTGCAGCTGTATTTCTGTACTTCCAATTGGTTCTTATTGCCCACTACATCATTTACAATCAGCAGAAAATATTTTCGGCGGCAAATGCACCAGAATTGTTGGGTGGATTCTGGTTATTCAAGATTATCAAATGGTCAACTGAATACACGTATTATGAAGACTATGCGATTGTGTTGGGGGCAGCTCTATGCGTGTTAGCCATATTTGTCTGTGTCGAGTCCAATGTGCCCATCTGGAAAATTCTCACAAGTCTTGGTGTAGCAGCTGCAGTTTTAGCCATATCGTACTACGGAATCAAGTCAGCAGGAAAATTCACTGGGACTGAGGTTATCGAACCATTAGAGTGGACAGAATATGAGCGGAATTGTCATCTGACAGCCTGGAAAAGTCAGACCATGGCCGAGACTCAAATGAACTGCATACTCAAATATGAAAACTCTCGTGTTGTCTGGAAAGGAAAAATTTCCCTACTCAACCTTTACAGCCATGATAAGCGACCTTGGGACAGCAAGCTGGTCAATCTTGTTTTCGAAGTCCTCGTCAACGCTGCTCTAGAAGAATCCACAAGTACAATGGAAATGGCGAACCTTTGGAAGTGGCAGAACTATATTCCTCTCAACGGATATCACAGCTATCAGGAACACGTTGCTCCGGTGTCTGTGCGGATTTCGACCAATGATCTGAGCGAATTTGACCGATCAAGCATCACAAGGCATATCCTCAACTTCCGAACTGGAGATATCATTGAATTCAGCGGAACTTTGACCAAGAATTTGGGATCACTCAAACCAGAAGTTGGTAATGTCGAGAGTTTGAAATGTATCAAGTGTTCTACTGCTGAGTCTGGCGTCGTTGTTCTGAAGAGAAGTAATTTCTATTCTGTGCTTGCTGGACAATTTCAGAAGTCATTTCAATACTTGCAAGACTACATTCAAAGTCTGCGATCAGAAGAAGTAGAAAACGAATATTAGCTTTTAAGCGTTAATCTTACCTGCTTATTCCTCTTAATTTTCCCGTCTAAACTTTAATCATTTATCAATGGCTGACAGGAGTAAGATTAACTACTAATTAATTAAGCACGTATAGGTACACAATGTATTTGCTGTTTCTAATTAAACGGATTGTTGCTGATGTACCGCGTGCTGTGGGTGGATGTTTCGTGCCTATTTCTACTATTTACCTATGTACTTCCGTGTGCGTGTCACCTACTTGTAAAGGATATTAGCCCACTTACTTAACAATATTTCTAAGTCACAACTAATCAATTGTATTTGTAACGCGTAACATTTAGTCACGGTTGTGAAATTACTGTTTCACTGTGATGAATTTTTAATTTTATTCTTGGGGCTTTGATATTATACTCCAGTAGGAATTTGCAGAAAATCTGTGCTAGTAGCTGGTATAACCTGTATTTGCATTTTAATAGTATTCGCATTTATTCTTAATCGAAAATATGCCAACTTTAAAACTCAAGAAGTATTACTTAACCTATTTACCGAACCGTTCCATTATACGTAATTCTTGTGATTAATTATGAAAATAAACTGCATTCCCAATGAACTGAATACCATTACCAACATTTGACCCAGCTTTCGAATTTACACGCATTTCTTCGACATTTCACGCTATGTTTCAAGTATATCGCTGAAAATTCCTGGTAATCATATTCCTCTTGCGATTCAGGTTCGGAGCTTGGAAATTGAACCAACTTTGACTATCTTGGCTATCACTTCGCGCGGGCAAAGCATTCTGACCAGTGTTATCCCAATAATTCTGACTATTAGAAGAATAGGAATTCGGGTAGGCATAACTCTGACGCTGTTGTTGTGAGCTTTGAAACGGACTAAATAAATATGACGATAAATATTGTGCCCAGGATAATGGTCGAGGCGTCACAGCTGAATAGGTCAAATAATTGGTCTGTCGTTTTCTCCTTTTTCGTCCGGCCTTCGCGTTGTTATTCGGGTTTCGGTTTGATGATACCTGATTTTTCCGCTGATTTCTTCGCTGAGTCCGACGAAGCGACTGTGGTTTTAACCGTTTCGCTGACAGTGTTGGTCGCGGTGGTACAAAAACTTGTTGTACGGGAACATTAAAATTTCGTCGACTACTGTACGCCGGCACACCGTATGCGGGTTTTGCTGGAGCGCCGTAAGCTGGCTTCGCTGGAGCGCCATATGCAGGAGCACCATAAATTGCGCTTTCCGCATGATGGGCGTGTTGAGCGTTGTACGCTAAGGTTTGGTCATTCACTGTTTTGAAATAAAATGCTTCCAAAGCAATGGCACCAGCACCTGCAAATAATTGTACCAGTCAAACATCAAGCATCGTTTCTATGTAGATCATCTTTAACGTCTACCATGTTACCTGCTGCCAACGCTCCCACAGCACAGAGCAGAGCAGCTTGAAGTAGTGTGAAATTTCCGTGATTTGCGATTATCGGAATCGTTGACCTAGTTTGATTTAAGAATCTATCGAAGATGAAAAATGGATTTATATTAGAGTTACTAAGGCCATCCAATATTCCAATCTTGAGGTCACTCAGAACTCCGGTACTCGTGTCCAGCGATCCTAATCCTAGATTCGCCAGATCTCGACCGAAACGTAGCCAACTTGATCCGGATTCGACCTTTGATGTATCTGAATCCTGGTTTTCTGTATCGGCAGTACTCTTATCCGCCGTTAAGCTTCAAAATATGCAATAGTTTAGGTAATTCGAGACAGAATTTTCGAAATAAATTCTTCGGCAATAGACATTTTCTTACCTCAAAACGGAAACTGCGAACACGATTAAAATACTCCATAGAAGTGAGCCTGGCCGCATATTTTAGACCTCAAGCAATCTGCAATTATTTCGAATAACGTC
>VNWX01003167.1:0-10688 GCA_009869905.1 Ceratophysella communis | reverse complement strand
CTGACCTTCTGGTCCCAAGCTGCCGGAAGGTAGGTGAAACCTGGCGTAGGCATGAGGCCGCAGGCCGAATGCCGCAGGCAGGTTTTTTGAATACTTGACTACTGACCAGTCTATCGTCTATCAGTTTTCTTAGTTTATAATGCGTAATGTATAATAATTTAGTAGTGTCCAGTGTCCCGTTCCCGTCCTGTCATTTAGTAATATCTAATATTCTTCCATTCTATTCGCCGATCTATAGATTATGAATCGGTCATCTGTATGTTCCGTACATTCAGCATAAAATAAAATGATTTTGAGCTGAAAAGTAGAGCCAACTATTGAGATGATAAATTATTCTTATGCCGCCTGATTATAACATAACCTAATCAAACCCTGAAATGAAATGATTAGGAAATTAATATTAATATTTCAACCAAATTCTGTAAATAATTGAATATTTAAGAAAAAAGATACTTACTTTCCATGCTTGCTGTTCCAACTCTTCTTGTTTCTTTTTATCATGATAAGTTCCCTTCGGATGGGACTCCCAGAATCGAGGTAAAGGATTTCCAATATGAATAGCGGCAATGGCTCCCAACAACGTTTCTTTCTGATAAGCTTTTTTGAAGAGCACACTCTGATCTCGTCTTAGCGCGCAACAACAGGTGCGTGAGAGCATTGTTTATTTTTGTTATTGGATTCGGAGAACTAAAGCTACCATTTAATTTGTCTAATATTGAAAACGACAATAATTACAAATTATTAACGATCCATGTTCAGTCAGTGCTGCTAATAACAAATAACAAAATGAGACAATTTTTTTTTCCATTTCTATTCCCTTCCCGGTGCTCCGGCTCGTCTCAAGCGTAAGGGCACGAGTTAGTCAAATTTATCTCGCGTCATCTCCCGCAGAGTTTCGAATTTCGGCCTCACACAACAACAAGCGAATCGATTTGAACTGACAACTGACAAACGAGTTAGGTAATTATTACAGTCAACAGCGGAACGGTGACAAGTAAAACTGACTCAGCATCGTACAGGATCTTCGACAGGTTGGAGTCCAACTTTTGACTTTACTAGTGTGGTGGATTTAGTCTTGGACGGACTACTCTGAAACCTGAGAGATGGACACTCCCGGCGAAGATTCAGGGCTCGAGTTCGGAGATGACACTTCCATTGGGGAGGCCAGCGTCAATCCTGTTCAGGTAGGCCGCAATGCCTTTTCTTAATGATTTTCAACTTACGATGGTCTCGCTCTGCCTATGTATCTGTTTGTACATAGAATGATTGTCCACAATCATTGTAGGTGTACATAGGCAGCGGTCATTAAGTGTTAAGTTCATGCTCATGCTGCATTTGGTTTTGCGTGTTTTACTGCATTACATTACTCATTACTATTTAATGCATTTTTTGAACAACATTTATTTCTACTTCCACAAAACCACTTAATAATTCATATAAAGTAAATGCATTGTGTTCAGCATAAAGTAGCAATTCAGCATTATATTGACATGTAGCAACAAAATTAAACATTAAACCTATTTTAGAACGATGGAGAAGACGTGGATGAGGGTGTAAGCTTTGGTACCATTAGCGAAGCGCAGCCGTTTCAACCCCAAGGACAAGTTATTATTCCGCCTCATGTTCAACTTCAAGAAGCCCATGCCGCCTATGTCCAGCAGCAGCATCAAATGAGGGAAATGTTTGATGCTGCTCGAAGCAATTCTGGCTCTTCTTCGCCCGCTGACCCTGCAGTGGTTCAGGATCCTCAATTGCCTTTCGTTCCAAATGACGTTGAACCGATTGAATTGGTTGGGGATGATAACAATAATGATAGACCGGATGATGTTAATAACAATACCACAGACCCTCACCTACAACAAATACAGCAGCAACAGCAACAGGAACATCTACTCAGTCAGCAACAACAGAGACAAGCTCAGCTGCCACAACAGGAGACATCCAATGTCAATGAGACCGGAGACCAGAATAAGAAGGAAAACGGAGGAAAAAAGAAAAAGAAGAAAAAGAAGAAGAAACATTATTTCGTGACAGTTCTTGATGCAGAGGGAAGTTTTCGAAAGGAGCCAGGAAATTTGGAATCAGATAAACCTAATGAAAATGGAGTGGGTGATCACGACGAGAATGATCAGCCAGAGAAGGAGCCTACCGTAGAAATCGAGTGAGTTATTTTATTGTTGTCTGTTGTCTTCAGTTTAGTACTGTTACTTTCATCATAGTAGAAACGTTTTACTCTCGTCCCTTCGTGGTTAGGGATTGTTCGCTCTCTGATGAAGCGGAAGTCAAGCTATAAATTATTAAATACTTTATTCGATTTTCCTTGCAGATATGTTCCTGAGAAGCTAGAGCTAAGTGTTTTTGATCCAATGTATCGAGCATTTGCAAATGTCTTTGAGAATTTTCGTATCAGCGATTCCGCTTTCAGAAATCGAAGTGACGCTGATGATGTCAAGCCGCGTCCAGAAGAACTTGCGAAAGCACTTTCAAAAGTCCCAAAAATAGATTTAGATGATGATGATGAGGTAAGTTATCCTATTAGTTTGAGTTATGCGTGTGTGTGTATTCATACTGCCTAAATTAGCGAGTTTGGTTTTGGTAATTTTTACAGAAAAAAGATGATGAAAAACCTAAACTGTCGAAGCGAAAACTCAAAAAGTTAACCAGACTCTCAGTGGCTGAGCTAAAACAAGTGGTCCCGAGGCCAGACGTGGTTGAGATGCACGATGTGACAGCTCGAGATCCAAAACTTTTGGTTCATTTAAAATCCTATAGAAACACTGTCCCTGTTCCTCGACACTGGTGCTTCAAGAGGAAGGTAAGAACATTTCAAATATGTTTGTGTAAATTCTGTGTTTTTGTCATGTTCGAGGTGAAGAATAATATTACCTGTCGTTGATTGTTTACTTCTTCCAAGCAAATCACAATAACTGTGAAGTTATTCTCTTTTTGTTTGTACCTGCATAGTTATTTCGAACAGTTTGCGTATTCTTGAGCGTAAAATGAAGTTCCGCTGACATTGCTGATTTCTGATTTCATTTAAGTAATTAGTTGCATAATTAATTTCGTTTACGCGTTTTTTAGTACTTGCAAGGTAAGCGGGGTATTGAAAAAGCTCCGTTTGATCTCCCTGGATTCATAAAGAAAACTGGAATTATGGAAATGAGAGCTGCCCTGGCTGAGAAAGAGGAGACAAAAACCCTAAAGGCTAAAATGCGGGAAAGAGTTCGCCCTAAAATGGGAAAGATTGATATTGACTATCAGAAGTTACACGATGCGTTTTTCAAGTAAGGCAGTGTTAAGTCATACGGGATTCCCAGAATGTTTTCAACTGAATAAAGCAATACGTTTTATTTTATGTACTCTTTAGATGGCAGTCGAAACCCAAAATGACCATTCATGGAGACTTGTACTACGAAGGAAAAGAATTTGAAACGCGAATGAAGGATAAAAAGCCGGGAGACTTATCGGATGACTTACGAACAGCGTTGGGAATGCCAGTCGGACCAAACTCGAATCGAATCCCACCCCCTTGGCTCATTGCTATGCAAAGGTTAACCTGCTTTGTCTTTTGACAAGTATTTCTAAGAAAATTGCCTAATTTACTATGGAACTTGTTTTTTTTTCTCTAGATATGGCCCACCTCCGTCATACCCACATCTCAAGATTCCAGGGTTAAATGCACCTATTCCCGACACTTGTAGTTTTGGATATCATGCCGGAGGATGGGGAAAGCCTCCCGTTGATGAGTTCGGCCGACCATTGTACGGAGACGTTTTTGGAATTTCTAATGCGGACGGCGGGGTAAGCAGACGCAAAGGTTGATTACTTATGCGCAGACTGGCAGATTATTTTTCAGTTGATTCTTGATTCAGCTTTAGTTCGAGAACAAGCTTGATCTGACGATGTGTTACATTGTTTACTAAAATGGGAACGATGCGGGTGCGGGTATGTATTTATGGTTGTTTGAATATAAACAGGATGGATTAGATGACGACGCTGTAGACAAGACTTTGTGGGGCGAATTAGAATCCGAGGAAGAGGCAGAAAGCGAGGAAGAGGAGGAAGAAGAAGAAGATGAAAAGGAAGATGTTGAGGGCGGAGTTGAGGAAAGTGGATTGCAGACTCCAGCTGAAGGACTTACAACTCCATCCGGCTTCTCATCCATACCAGCGGGTCTCGAAACACCTGAGTTAATTGAATTGAGGAAGCGGCGAATTGAACAAGATATGGAAGGGTATTGCATAAATGACAGCTTATATTACTTCATAGTACTAATTGTATTTTAGATGCGTTGATAAATTCTTGTTCTGTGATGTTTTAGAGGCGAGACGCCATCCCTCTTTACGGTACTTCCCGAAAAGCGTGTGGATCGTATTGCTGGCTCTATGATGGCTTCAACGCATGTGTACGATCTGACTGCTGCTGTCAAAGATAAGCCAAGGGGTGACCAAGGACGCATTGAGTTAGCTCTAGATCCTTCTGAGTTGGATTTAGACTCCGATGCAATGGCTGCAAGGTATGAGCAGAAATTGAGAGAGGAGCAGTCACATTTGCAGAAAGAGGACTTGTCAGACATGGTCGCAGAGCATGCTGCTAAACAAAAGGTGAGTTAAAATCGAAACGACAGATAAGCGCTACTGATTTCTGATGCAGTTAAGTTTTGGGCCCTAGAATTTGATATGGAACATATCTGTACTACTCTATCGCATAAGTTTTTTTAATATTATTTAGCTACTTAATATGCAATTATGAAGCTAGTGTTTTCGATTAGGAAAAATATATGGGCTTCCTAGGTTGCATACTGTTTCAGTAGGCGACTGCTGAAAACTACTTCTACTCTACTAATTCTCCTAAATCCAAATTGAGCTGTAAATAAAAATCCACTTATTTGTTTTACAGAGTAAACGGAAAAGGCAGATGCAACAGCAGGACACGAGCAAGCAAACCAAGAAATACAAGGAATTTAAGTTCTAAGTGGTTTTCCTTGCGTATTTCTGTTTATCTATATGTATTTTGTACCTTTCTGTTCTATTCTTTCGACAAAAAGAGCTGTTCATCTAGCAGTTGGTTGGTTTCCCTAATTTTTTGGTCTGGTCTGGACTATCAATGCTTTGTTCAGTGTTAATAAAAACTACACCCTTGAATGCAATTTACAGCAGCATCACTGACCATCATTACTTGAACTTGAAATTGAAACTGAGCGCTAGCCATTTCTGCGCGAAAATCGCAGGCTGAAAAAACGCCTACGAAATCAGCATACATTGCCAATAATCGTATTATTATAATGTAAAAACCAAATGATTAGTTAGCTCACAATAAAACCTACAGATTCGGCTGTAATTTTCCAAAGAGCAAGAAATGCAAGTCTGACAACACCACCGCACCGTAGCTCTACCCGATAGAAAATATTTCAGGTTAGTACTGAATGAAGCCGTATCTTTATTAATACAATATATTTTATTAAATAGTTGCTGGAATAAAATAATATTTTAATTATGTAGTTCATTTTTTGTCAACTGCAATCGTGGTGCACAGTTCAAGTCGGATGAGAAGTGAGGTCATACAAATATTCACACAGCAGTAACAGAAATGATAAACGGAACGGTAAGAAAACTTGCCACGTACTACGTATTATGTATTTTAGTTTAGATGAACCACGTTAATATTCAGGAAACACGAACGACCTAGTTTGCAGAAACTGACGTAGGAAGTGAATTCCTCGATTTAGATTAGATCAGCAACTGAAAGCAATTGAAAAAATCAAAGTTAATTCGGATAATATATTCGTCAAAACTGAACACTCGCGGCAGGCAAGGCTCACCGTTCATAGGCATTTCGTCGATTTGTGTCGAGTAGTACTGTTCAATGTCGCGAAGGATGCGGATGTCATCTTCCTTGACGAAATTGATAGCAACACCTTTTCGCCCGAAACGACCGGAACGTCCAATTCTGAAATTTAGATAAAAGTTGTTTAAGGAATAAGTCAAAGTGCTCTGCTATGTACCTTTAAATCCAAGTCTTGAGTTACAATTTTTAACCTACCTGTGAATGTACAACTCTCGATTGTTGGGTAAATCGTAGTTGATGACAAGCGATACTTGTTGAACGTCAATTCCACGTGCCCAAACATCAGTAGTAATCAGGACTCGACTAAATTAAAACCATACAAGAACAATTAGCTGATTCAACATTGAGATTTATTTTCAGTAAAGCCAAGTACTCTCTTTTGTTTAAAATGTGAACCATACGTTTGCTGATTACGAAATTCTTTCATGATCGCATCCCTTTCCTTTTGAGGCATTTCGCCGTGCATTGAAGAGACCGTAAAGTTGTTTTCCCTCATCTTCTCAGCCAACCAATCGACCTACGAAGAATACAAAAAATAACTACGTTAGTTGATGTATTGGTACGATATTGAATTCAGCAGTTTGGATGAACTACCTTGCGCTTGGTATTGCAAAATATAACAGCCTGGGTAATAGTCAGCGTGTCATACAAGTCACAGAGAGTGTCAAACTTCCATTCCTCTCGTTCGACAGCCACAAAAAATTGCTTGATTCCTTCCAACGTCAGTTCATCACGTTTAACGAGAATACGAATAGGATCGGACATAAACTTGTTCGTCATTTCCAAAATTTCATGCGGCAAAGTAGCCGAAACAAGTACTACCTGGCATTAAAGGAATAATACAAACGGTTAAATGTCACTCATATGTGACACTGTAATTGATATTCACTATGTATATATATTTCTCTATAATTTACTAAGGTTTAGAGTTAGGAGTTAGGATCGAGGGGATATTCGATTAATTGTTAGAGAATTATAAAGGCTAGTCACGGAAGCCCCACCAAGTTGGTATGCCCGTGGATGAGAGATTGATATTTCACATGTAACAATGCCATGAGACAACAAAACAAAAACAAAATACATACTTGCGTCGACGGCGGTAAGTAACGATACACGTCATAAATTTGCTCCTTGAATCCTTTGTTCAGCATTTCATCAGCTTCGTCCAACACCAACATTTTAATGGATCTAGTTCTGAGACATTTTCTCTTAATCATATCTGCAAATCAGCACACAAAACATCACAAAATCTAACAGTGCCAAAGCGGATTTAATGAAAAGCCTTCGGTCGGTGGCGGTAACAGTTTTAATTTAAATAAACATACCGAACACTCGTCCAGGTGTGCCCGAAACGACGTGTTGTCCATAATCCAGCTTGCGAATATCTTCACCCAAATTCGTTCCGCCGATACATGCATGACATTGTACGCTCATGTAGTCTCCCAACGCCAGAATTACCTGAATTTTAAATAAAATTCAAAAGCGATGAGTTGAATATTGTTTATGTGATCGAACTATCGGATATCGGATCGGAAGGGTAATAAAGACCAGAACCCTAACACAACTGAATAGCTCTTTGTTCTTAATAATACCTTCTGAATTTGAACTGCCAATTCACGAGTTGGAGATAGAATTAAGCACTGTGTCTCTCGAACTGCCGTGTCAATGGACTGCAAAATTCCAATAGAAAATGTAGCAGTTTTTCCGGTCCCAGACTGAGCCTGAGCAATTACATCTCTTCCACTCGTAATCGGCTTGATTGCTCTTTGTTGAATAGCGGACGGTTTCTCAAAGCCTGGACAAGAAAAAAGGATGCGGAAATTACATGCAGTGCTAATTGTACTTTGTCAGATCAGACATTGTTTTTGTCGTTGACAGTTGTGAGCTGGATTGTTGTCACTTTGTCGCTGTTTGTTTAGTTATTAATGTTGACTTTTACTTCTGAGCTGACAACATGTCTGTTAGGGTTAGGATTACAGGCACATATTGGACACAGTAAATTCGTTTGATTGACTTTGGAATAACTGCACAAGATAACCTGGATCTGAACCTAAACAAAAATTCTGGTTTTTTTCTCCGCTTTCTCTCGTTCCTGTATTCGTGCACTCTCAGGGAGCCCAGTAATAATCCTAAGAACCTACTGTTGGGAAACCCTGATTTATTTTATTTCCATGATTCAAAATTGATGCATGTAACACTTAATCGTTGCATATAAGTATGTAGTTTTGTTGCAAGTAAGCGGGAGTTTGCTTTATGGACCTCCAGGACACGCTTCGCGCTAATAAAAGTTAATCAACGCAGTTTAATAAAAATTATTGATTAATAGTTTGGGACGTCGATGTTACTTTTATGTTGTCACTATACTAATAACTTCAGTTGAAAATACGGCAAAGGTGAGGCTCAACCTACCGACTTAAATAGTGCTAGTATTTCCTTACGTTCAGCTCACTCACTTCTCACTTCATGCCTTCGTGGGATATTTGAATAATTGGAAACACCAGTCTCCAACACCAACTCTTACTCAACAACCGACAGAACTGAACAAAATTAATTGATTTCTTAAATTCCAGTTCAGTTGTCAGTTGTCAGTAGGTCTTAAGTCTAAATTGTCAACGTTTTGCCGGAAAAACATTGACTTTACCCTTTCTATCCTTTCTGTTACCTCTTTTCCGCTCCATTTTCAAAGTTTTGATGATTCCTATACTTACTCTTTCACCGATTCCCTCTTGGTCTCTGGCTGGATAGCTGATGATTGATTGATTTTTTATGGGATGGAAGAAAACCCCTGTAATTTGTAACTTTTCCCTGAATGACCCAATATTTAATAGATCTATAATCTATCCACCAATCAGGTTTATGAGTTCCTCGAGCGAGTTGTCAGTTGTGGTTGTCCATTGTCTGTCTGTTATCGGTATTATTATCGTTTGGGATCGGTGATCGGGTGTCGGGGGATCGCATGTTTTCTAACCTAAGCTGCAATCTGTCTCAAGATTAGTTGTCAGTCAACAGTGTATAAAAGTTAGGTTGGTAAAACGTATGAGATCCCTCGATCGCAATCGATAACAATACCCTTATCTTATGGTACTGGTACGGTACCTATGACCGGAGTGCCGGGCACCGGGTGATAAGCGCACTTTGAACTACGGCACGGTGCACGGGGATGCTGGATGAGACAGTTACTCGTGTGTCGTGATCGTGAGTGACCTGTATCATGTATCAACTCTCATTCATCATTATGATGCATGTAAGAACTTATAACTTACCATAGGCATAAATGCCACGAACGAGATCATCCTTCAATGCCATTGAGTCGAAGGACTTGAGTACGGTCACGCTGTCACTCGTCTCAAATTCTACATTGGCCAAGTCATCGTAGACAGGGTCCTCCTCGACCACGCGACGCCTGGAACTCCCAGCAGTGCCCGCCATATTCCTGAATTCCAATACTCAAAGCTGACAGATAAATGACCTGACCCTTACACTTCACTTGACTCTTGATGTTTGACAATGGGGAACGGGAGGCCGACTTCGTACTTCCAACTTCCGGGCGGGCTAGGGCTGTAAATGATGACTGATGACGGAATGGATAAAATGCGTAGGGCATAATAGGGAGAGAGAGGGAGAATTTAACCGGCAAGGATAGGAAAGGAGAAGACGACGCGCCTAGCCTCTCAAGAACAGTGAAGTGAATAGGAGAATGAATGTCGCCCCTTCTCACGTTTGAAAGTTAAGCGGGAAATCGAGTGGCAGGGCAGGATTTTGACGCTCTGCTCGCTGAACAATAACAATTAACTTTAGGTATTATATATAACCGTTTTCAATTTTGGATTTGGATTCAAACGAACACTACCAACTACGCATGAAGTACAGTATATAATTAATTATGATTATACTTTATATTTCATACTTCACTCCTTTTTCATGTCCGAAGCTTTCTCAGTCGCGATACGTAGTAGTGTGGTTTTAACGCCTAAAACCTAAACGTGACTTTTGTTTCACCTAACCTAACCCAGTTATAGAGATCCGAATATCGTCTGGGTCGCATACTATATCAGCACCAATGATTTAAAAGATGCCGAGACGATGGCGAAACGGAAGCTTTATACATAGAAGAAAGACTAATCAATCCAATCTGCCTTCTTTCCAATCCCAAGAAGAGTAACAGGATAAAAGAAGCGAGGAGTGCCAGTTCAATAAAGCTCAAGATCAGTGTTCACACATGTAGAACCTAATCATAATCATCATCGCTCAAGATCTGAGTAGAAGCCCAGCCGTATTCCGGATGCTGATCCTGATGATGATGTAATGACACGACGACGCGAGACGCGACGACGACTGACTATGACGTGACAGCTAATGCTATTATGGTTTGAGCTGCGTGCTTTGGGAATGAGCATACCTAGTTAACTACTACTACATAGGGTTCGAGCCAAAATATCATTGATATAAATCGTGATATTTACGATATTTTTGATTTTATTGATTTTAACGACTTTTCTTTACTGCATTTTGGTTAGGACAGGTCTAGGTTGAATATATAAAAAAAAATCTAAAAAATCATGATTTTTTCATTTTTGTCGGTGATACTTTGGATTTTTTGATAAAATCAAAAATATCGAAAAAATCCAAAAAATCGGTTGTTTTTTTTAATTGCTCGAAAATATCAGCCTAGAAAAATCGAAAATATCAATCGATTTTTTCAGGTTTTTATAAAAATCAGTTGTAAAAATCGAAAAAATCACGATATTTATCGAAAAAATCGTGATATATATCCAAAAAATCCGATTGATATAAACAAGCTTGATATATATCGAATAAATCAAAAATATCATCAATATCGT